>VXAA01007382.1:507806-527098 GCA_013399115.1 Anseranas semipalmata
AAAAAAAAAAAAAAAAAGTTATATTTCAATGGCAGAGGAAACGAGTATTTAATGTAAAAGCTTCAGAACAAAAATGTATTTTTGACCTTTTCAGAGTGAAGATGCATGGGATGGCAGTAATGAAATGCAAAGCTGACTGGCTAAAACTCAGAGGGGTCAGTTTGGGTTTTACTTTTTGTTCACAAAGCAAAATAAGCCTATTTTAGCACATAGGAACACTTCCTTATTATTTTTAAACACTGAATAGCCTTGTTTCCAATCCAAAAACTAAATAAATCCTACTTTTGAGCCAAAGAGATTTTTTTTAATCAAAAGCACAAAGGTAAAAAAGGATTGGTTTTTTTTTTTCTCTAAGTTAAGTGAAACATGGTAACCAGAAGCTGCAAGATGTGTGATTAGAAAACCATACAAAGTGGTGAAAGTATGTATATCAAACTTAATTTTGCACAGCTCTACCAAGGATGAAAGTGCTCCTTCAGTGAAAAATATTATTAGAATTTGTAATGCTCTTGCCATGGAAATAGCTGTCATGTCACCCACCAGGATTATGGCCGGGTGGACAAATAAGAAGAGCGGATGATACATGAAAGCAGTAGAAATGGGAGCATTTTTCAGAATTAGACAGCAATGACAAGGGAAATGAAAATGACATGTAAGGTCTAATTGGAATTCCTTTAGTCATTTGCAAAGGATATTAAAAAACCTTTCTCAAAAGCACTCTTATCAACATTTTCTTCAGGAATTAGAGCACAGCATAATTTGGTCAGAGCATAAGCATATTAATTTTTCATTCCAGGAGCAGGTGGCAGCAAGCTTGCAGATATTAATGCCAGCCCACGAGCTCTTGGCCGAGTCACAGCAGAGCAAAGCTGGGAGCGGCCGGCAGCGGGCTGGGCACTGTCCTGCCGCCGCCCCCAGTGATCCACAGCCATGACCCTGTCACACAGGCCTGGCATCCTGCTAGCACTCACCATTAGAAAACCAGAGCCCCAGGCCTCTGGAGATGGCTCATGTCCACCCCCCAAAAAGGGGTTTCCAGGTCATGAAATACTGCAGTCCCTGAACTTCTGACACTAGGAGGCAGAGAAGGTCAGACCTAATATTTTTAATGCTCCCGTACTGTTACGGAGCCTGACATGTAAATTTCAGGTGCTTCTTCAGGTGCAATGACGAAGGACCAAAGAGTGCACTCAGCATGAAGACCGGGTCACAGCAAGAGAGCGCTCACCAGCGGAGGCTGAATTTGCTCAGTGGGGAGGCCGAGATGTGGGAGCAGGGAGAGAAAGATCATGACAAAAGTACTTGGATTTCATTGTGCTTCTTCATCCTGTTCCACAAACCATGCAGAAGGCAGTCAAAAGAGGTATTTAAGGTACAATCATGTGTCTGCTGTCTTTGAACACCCACTTGATCCTGCCCACATGCACACTGTCCCTCGTTCACAAGACAAACCTACCTTTGGAAGTAGTGGACACCACAACAGCAATGGAGGTTGATAATGATCCATAGGGGGCAAAATCTGGCCTTTCCAAGCCAGTAAGAAGTTTCACTGATGGAGACTGCAAGACCCAGAGTTTATTTCTATTGGAGGAGACAATTTCAAGGCAACCAGAGAAAATACCCAAGGCAATCAGTCTGGATCCAGTCAGAGTCCTTGTCCCACCAACAAGCAGCTCTCATGGGCAGGAAAGGCTGTTAACTTTCCCTGGCCCTGCACAGTGCGCTTGGGATCAGTCTTAATCAATCACTTCTCAGAGAGGACAAGCTCAAGTGTCGCAAATACTTGCCTCATAGCATGTGTTTGCCATTGAGTGTCCCAACTCAGGCAGGCAGCATAATTGCCCTTTTATCCCAATGTCTTGCGTGAACTGGCAACATCAAAGCCCCAGTGAAAAGGAGGTAATGTGAGTGAATACAAGAAAAAAAAATCCAACCTTGCAACATTCATGACTTCTTCACAACCAAGACTAGGACATAGTGATCCCCAGATCATTGCACTGGGACTTGTCAGGGCTGAGCCTGGAAAGAGAAATTGCACAAAGCAGTCGATGAATCACAAATAGGCCCTGAGCAACCAGACTTAACTTTGAAATTCACTTTGCTTTCAACATGCGGTTGGATTAAATGACCACCAAGTACTCCTTCCAGTACAACTATTTAACTCTATCCTTCCAATACCTCCTCACCTGACCATTTGTAGCTGTCCTGCATGAGCTGTATGTCCATCACAAAAACTTAGCGAATATTCTTACTGTCTTCTAAGCTCATCCTGAGCTATACTCTCACCCTGAGGTCAGTTCTCGCTGGATTGACTTTACTACAACCAACAGGAATCCTGACGGTCTTTGGGGTGAGATGAACTAGAGTAGGGGCTGTTAGGTTCTCCTTCACAGTGCTTCTTGAAGGGCTTATGTTGTTCCTTTGCACAGGGCAAAATTGGCCTCTTTTGGCTTGGGAACAGGTTCTTCTCCATACCAAAGAAAAAACAACAGCACATACTGGGTGAAGAAAAATCTCCTTTATTGGCCTTCCCCATTCTCACTCTCAAACAAGGAAATGACACAAGGGCTGTGAGCACTCATCATCCAGCCCCCAAGGAAAAGCCTAGGAAAACACAGTCTAATGAAGGTCAGAGCAGAAAGTGATGTTTTATCAAGAGTAATATTTGCAGTGACAGTACCATATTTGCTGCCTACATAACACTGGAACGAGGGCCATGCAGTTTGATTTGTCATGAAATGAGTGTTGGACACAGATGTGCTTTTAAGAGAATCAGGAACATTTAGACCTAGTTAAGACATTTCAAAACAGCAATTTAAAATATAATTTAAAAATACTTAGTATAATTCTTTAACCAGTTCATCGTTTTGCATGAGAAATTCATACACTCCACTGAGATGGCAAGTCGTAACAGGACTACAGTCCTGCTCCTTTGAACTGCTCTCTCCTGAGATTAGATCAGACCAAATGAATCAGACCCACAGCCACCTGGCCTGGGAACCCCTTCTCAGGCAGTCACCATAAGCAAAAGCCTAGGGAAAAAATAGGAATAAGACAAGCACGTATGATTCTTCTGCCTAAGACAGTCCCACCTTTTCACTAGTTCCAGCTCAGGCTTGTCCTGAATCAGATATGTAAGAGTGTTATGAGGGTTTCTCTGTTTTTAGTAACCAGTGAGCCTCTCCCCTTTCAACTTCATTCTCCCTTGAACTTTTGGCACCCACTACATCCTCTCGTAAAGACTTGGATCTTCAGGTCAGCTACCTGCTGTGCAGGGAACCTCACATTTTCTTTGGCCTGAACCTGGATTGATTATCTTTATCTGATGCCTCTTAGTTCTCTTATTAGCTGAGTTCTGCCCCTATCTACCTTCCTCATGATTTTGTAAACTTCTGTCCCATCTACCCTTATATACCTCTTTTCTAGTCTAGCATCTTCCTTCCTGTAAATAAAGACTTACCACACCTTGGATCATCCTCATTGCCCTTTTTTGAACTTTTTCCAGGTCTACCACAACCTGTTTGAGATGAAAGAATCAGAACTGCACAGAAAATTCAAGGAGAAAATAAAAAACATATATAGCAGCATTCTGTTCTGTTCTCCATCAGGTTAATAACATTTGATATTTTTTTTGACCATCACGGAATACTGACCACTATCAATGTTTTCAGATATTCATTATAGCCCCAAATCAAGCTCCCAAATCATACTCTCCAGCCCTCTCAGCCCTCTCCACTCTTCTCTGGGCTATTGTTTTATATGTGGAGTTAGATTTTTCTTTTTTCTTATGTGCATCACTTAACATACATCTGCACTGAGTTTCATCTGTCATTTTTTTGCTCTGTCTCCCAGCCTTATAAGGTTCTTCTGCATGTCTTCACAGCTGGTCCTGTTTCTTACTAATATGAACAATTTAAGGCCATCAGCAAATTTTGGCAGCTCATAGCTGACCCCCTTTTCCAGGTCACATATAAATCTGCTGAACTGCACAGATTCCCGGGAACTCCCCTGGTGATTTTCCTGTGCTGCAAGAACTGCACATTTTCTCCCACCCCGGTTCCTGACTTTAAACCCATGTAAGGGTTTTCCTTCCTGTGGGGTGGGCACAAGTGATATTCTGGGAGGTGGCGAGTCTGCATCCCCTGCTCTGTGCAGGTCTGGAGCTTGTTCTGCTGGGCTCAGGGTCTCTCACAAGTTGCATTCAAAACCGCATCTCTGAATTCCTGCAACTGCATCACTAACATTGCTGCCCTGCAGAGAAGAGATACACAGATACGGTGCCTGTCTGCCTGCACTCATTCCTCACATACCAACTGCCTGCTAAATTAAAAGGGGGGCTACAAATATACCGCTGCAATGCTAGCAAGACACTCTTCTCCTGGTGTCAGGGGCAAAGGAGAGCCTGGTCTGAAGGGCTGCTGCAGAGATCCTTCCTGCTCAGACCTGCCTGCCTGAACGGAGCGCAGCATGGGTGAGCAAATCCTGGGGAAAAGAGACATCAATTCTGGCAGTTGCTCTCATTTAATATATAGTCTTTGTAATGTGCCCACATCATTTTTTTTTTTCCAAAGGACTCTTGCCTTCTTTACTGTATGGAGTATTTGGGTTTCACTTAGCAGTTATTCAATATTTTGTTTTTCCCTTTATTTTTCTGCATGGAGCAAAATTTAATACCTGCTCTGAAGGAAGAATTAGTCATTTCCTCCAGTATTTTTCAAGGCTGTCATCCCTATCACATCTCTGAGCATGTCAGAAACACTCACATGTCAAATGGGGAAAAATATGTGCAAACCCTGCCAGAGTTCAGACATGCAGTTGACTGCTGCCACTCGAAACAGAAGCACAACCAAGAGCTGAGCCTGGTTTGTTTCTTTCATCATCTCTGGCACCAGGGAAAATGGGACATTTTGCCCGAGGCTTTCGCACATGCCTTCTGACTGCAGAGGAACAGTAAAAGAGAAAACCTTGGGTTCTCACTGTGGGCTAAGGAGAAAAGGCTGCTTTGATGGACAATGCTTTGGGTCCTCTACCCTCTACCTAATAATACTCAGCCTCCTTTGCCTCTCAAAGCTAAACTACAGAGCCACTAAAGCTTCTCAAATCAAAAAGTGACTTCAAAAAGTGACTTCAAAAAGCCACCGGACTTTTTTCTGGCATTGTCACAGCAACGTCTCCCACGGCAGCGCTACAGAACCAAAGAGATGCTGGCTAGGAGGCAGGCCGCCCTCCCAGCGCAGCAGGGCTTCAGCAAAGCCATGTCAGGTCAGTCGCGGCCTTGTCTAGCTCAGCCCCAAAAACCTCCAGAGCCCCTCCGGTACCCTCCCTGTGCTGCACCATTCTCTTTTTCCCTCAGGTGCAGCCCGAACATCCCCTGGTGCAGCCCGTGGGCATTGCCTCTTGGTACATGGGCCAGCACTACTGAGGGGGGGATTTGGGTCCATCATCTTTGTGACTGTTCTTCAAGTACTTGAGCACCTCAGCCCTTTCTGTGTCAGCCATGGCTAGGTTGTCTCCCCCCTCTGTGAGCAGACCCATACTCACCCTGAATTTCTTTCAGCAGCTAACAGAACTGCAGGATTCCTTCTTGATACCCTTAAAGTCTGCTTCAAGTCTTTGCTCCAGCTGGGCTTTGGTCTTCTGGATTTTGTCCCTAGGCACGCAAGTGATGACTTTGTGTTCCTCTTCTACTGTATTCCTGTTTCCACCTCCTGTAAGCTCCCAGCCTTGTCCCAGTCCTCTTGAAATGCTGTTTGTCAAAGAGTCAGCCTGAGGCAGACAGCTGGTACGGAAAATTACAGCCCATCACAGTTTCTCAGTTATAAGTAACTGAGACCAGCATCTTATAACGAGCAGGGTCAGTAAATTTTAACAATTAGTAACTCTACCTTTCCCACCTATAATTATTTATTGTCACATATTACAGCCAGCACTCACTATGCTCTAGCCAGAGTCATGCAATCCTTTCAAGCAACCCTGATGCGTATTTGTGTTACCCAAATAAATACAGCATTGATGTATGCCAGTAAATGAGTGTGCACTTTCTCCAGTTAATGTATTACCTTCCTGCAGCCCTAGTCGTTTTTACTTCATTTCCATGGTTTTAATCTTCGTTTTCCCCAGCCACACCTCATTTTATGTTCTCCAGCTCTTGCTGAGTTTTCTGTTTGGATTTTTACTGTATCTAATATCACTTGCCCGTACTCTGTTCCACTTTTTCTCCCTTGACCTCAAGCTGTTCCCTGTCTCTCAAGCTCCCTCTCCCCTCATTTCCCCTCCTCTCCCTCATACTCACACTGCTCCCTGCCTCTCCCTCTTACAGGCACTCCGTCCCCATGTCCATCCATCCCCTCAGACGCACCTCTCCTGCCCAGGCCCACCTCTCACCGACTCCCATTTGGTTCCAGCACTGTCCAGCGCCGTGTGGCACCTGCCGGCTGCTGCGGGGCCCAGCAGGCCCCAGCGGGGTGAGGTCCTCCAGCCAGACCCCCTCCTCCTGCAGATGCAGAGTGGCGTGGACATCTGCCCCTCACCACCGGCAGCAGCAGGAGGGACACCCGGCCAAGCTCCCGCAGTGGAAATTGGAGAGAGCAACAAGCCAGCGTTTGGACAACACTCTCAGACACGGGGTCTGATTTTCAGGTGGTCCTGTGTGGAGCCAGGAGTTGGACTTAATGAGCCTTGTGGGTCCTTTCCAGCTTGGGATATTCTGTGATTCTGTGATCCTATGATTCTAAGTCCAGCAGGCTGGGAGGCTGGTGTTTTCCTGTGGCTACTTAGTTTCCCACTTGCCTGTGAGATACCCCAAAAATATATAGAGTGCCTTGAATATTGATCAGATAAGCAGGACTTCAGTATAAGGAATCAAGCAAGCTGCTGGGGAACGTTTTCTGTTTTCTTTGCCGTGGGGGAAGTGCGCTCACTATCCGTTCGCTTTGGCAACATCCACCCATGCAGAAGGGACGATGGAGGGAAGCTGGCAGAGAGGCAGCCCCAGCCCGGGGCTGCTAGAATGTACCACAGCGAGGTTTGCCCACAGCAGATGCATCTCTAGAAAGTAAGAAGGGAGGGAAAACATGCTCAGCTCCCGCAGTGGTTGACTAAGGAGGTAACCAGGGGCAGCAGAACAGCCGAACCCGCGGGGTCGCGTCCCTGCAGCACCAGCACAGCACTGGTCAGGCAGCCCCATGCGATGCCGAGAGCAGCCAGACGGGCTCCTGATGCCGCGCAGATCGCTCTGCACGCAGCTGACGGCCTTGGTGTTGTTGCCTGCTGCCTAATTTGTTTTTAACTGTTTAAAAATTAAGCGCATCCTCAACACTCTAGTTCCTCTTGCTTGTTTGCTTTGCTCTCCTCGTAAGTACTAAATACTTAAAATGGGCTGGCGAGGTACTGCCTAACAGCAGATTCAGTCGGTGCTGTGCTGTGCGTTAATAATTTAAACCCCCCCGGAATAACAACGAAGCCTGCAGCGGTGCAGCGGTTTAACCTTGCTATCCCACAGAGGTGATAGCAGGGGATTCCAGAGGCGGCCCCGGCACGAGGACCTCCTGGCACACCTCCCTCATCCACCGCCATTGCCTCTCGCACCTTCTGCCTCTCCGGGCGTCCGCCAGACTTGTGAAAAACAACGCAGAAAGCTCCACGCAGAGGGGAAGCCTGCTCGTTGCTGCTTTGTTTGCTCTTTCAGCAGCTCTCTTTCCGCCAGCATCCCCACATTTGCAGGTGTGCATCACAGGAGCCCTTGCAGGGGAGACAGCAGCAGACCACGTCCCGGTCCAAGCGTCTGCCAGGGATCAGAGCAGGCTTGCAAATGGGAGCTGGGTGCCCACCTCTGTGTGACCTGTCAGCCTGGGCCGTAGGCTGGGAGTCACAGAAGCCATCTTGTGCGCCCACAGCCGAGGCCACAAGGGCGGGTGGAGGGTGCCCCGTGCCTTTGCAAGTATGACTCTGAATATCTGAGCCAGACAATGAAAGCTTTGTCGAACTCATCTTCCTGGCTACAAGATTATTATTACTGTTGTTGTTATTGTTATTATTATTGTTATTTTTTTAAGTACAAGAGCGTACTTGTACTTAGGTACAAGGAAAGAAGGGGGAAAAAAAGCAAAAATAATGCAGACTCTTAAGTGGAAACCCCAACATTGCCTCAAGTAACCTGGCATGGGGAGGCACTGCTGGGTAACAATGATACAAACAGTGCAGGCAGAACTTTAAAAATAGTAACACGGCAATTATTAGCACACCAGCTTGCTATTCCCCTCCAGCTCGGTAACCCGAGAGGCCTCTACTTCTGCCCAGCAAAATGCAAGGCATGTACTGTAGGTAGCATTAGCCTTGTAAGTACAGCGCTTCCCACACTGTTAAAAATAACCTCTCTCGTCTCTGCGCACTGGACTTCAGGGCTGGTTTTGTTTTCCACGTTAAAACATCGCCACGGTTTTGAGGCGATCGGAGCACATTCACTCCACCGAGGGGAAGCTCCATGGGTGAGTTACACAGCCTGCTCGCTGCCTGCCGCACAAGACAGCCGAGCGCCTCGTGCCACTGCGGTATTGTCCTGCTTCACCCCTGTTAGTCCTGACAACACCCCCAGGACAAAATCAGCCCTGGGGCATTGCTGAGAGGGGGCCCAATGCACACAAGGGGCTTTTCAAGGACATGCAGGGACATGCGAGCCCAACAGCAAGCTTAAATCTCAGCATGCAGAGCCGGCACGATCCCTCATCAGCCACATTTCCTCTCTATTCCAGCCAACCCTGCCTGCAAGATGGTTTTGCCTGGCCTTTCTCCCAAGTTGGACCAAGCCCCAGCCCAGTGTAGGCTGGCAACATCTGAAAGGAGATGTGCCAAAGCAGCATGATGTAACCAGTGTAAAAAAAGAGCAATACACAAGGCTAAAAGCAGATTAAGCACCCAAGAAGCCCCGCACATGCTACTTCCTTCCCAGAGCAGCTGCAGCATTTCCACCTGTCTCTTTTCAGGCTGCCCACCGGGCTGGAAACCTCGCAGCAGGGCACGCACTCGGGCTTCTCCTTCCTCCCCGGCCAGGTCCGAGTGCCCTGCGGTGCTCTGCCACTGCCCAGACAGTGGCTCCGCGCCAAAACCTGTCGCGATATGCAGGGTCCGACCCTTCCTATGTCATTCATGTCCATTAGCGCCCATTCGCTCAGGAATTCATCCACCGCACTTGTCAGCGAGCGCTGTTTGAACCCGACCTTTGCTCGGGCTGCAGCATCCCGAGACCTGCTGGCAGCCCCGAACCTCACCGCTAGCTCAGAAACGCACCACAGAGCCCGAGGGGCTCAAGCTCCATTGGGTGACAGGGAGCACGGCGTACCCAGGCCCTTTGCTTTATTCTTTGCTGGTTACTAGTCACTTTGCACGCTGCAGCAAAGACTCAGGTGTGCCCTGAACCGTGGGATAATGTGCCAAAACGTCTCCCCCCCATTAAAATAGCAAAATGTGCTGCCCACAAGTTGTGGACAAGGGAGGAAGCAGAGGTTAGTATTGAATGAACATTTGGCGTAATGCTATCTACCAAATGCTATCAAATGCAAATTTGTTTGAAAAGGACTTGTTTGGGTAACAGCAGGTGGTTTGGGAGGTTTTCTAATTGGGAAAAAAAAGCCCACTGTCCACTATACACATCAGATAATGTTAACGTTGTCCCTCCAGAGAATGGCAGTTTAAGTAACCATAAAGCCTGTCTTTTTTAATTATTAGTATTTATTTACTGCTATGGCACTAAGTGGTCACAGCCACTGCCAAAACAGATGGCAACTGTTCATTCACATCATCAGTACCAATGGACAGTGAGTTTGGGAGCCTCACCTTCACAGTGCTCCAGATGAGAAATGTGAAGAGAGAGTTATGTTATTTATTTTTTAAATAAAGGTCTTTTTAAAATGTCCGTGCAGGAACATCGAGCAGTCAAGGCCATTCAAACCAGTAGTTAATTATGAGCGCCTCAGTCACTGGCCTTAACAAGCGTGCAGCACAATAAGCGGTGTGCAGCGTTAGTAATGACAAGATCCTCAGGCTGGGTGAGCTTCAAGCTGGTCTATTTAGACTGCAGTAAAGTACAGTATTCCTCTGTGGCACCTCTAATGTTCTGGAGAGATAAAGATTATTTTACTGTTATTAATCATCAATACCTTAATCCTATTTAATCCTTTGAACTATACCCAAACAACAACAGCGGTCCCTCAGCAGGGTTCCCATTCACTACATCCGCCAGGTCTGTTCCTCACCAGTGATCTCACACTACACAGTTCACATAAATTATTTTATTTTTCTCAAAGGTATTTAAAAATATTACCATGTTATTTATGACTGCTGTCAGTGAACAACTGAGAGGTGATGGAGGAGAGAAAGGGAGCTAGAGAAGCGCTAGCAAGGCTCCTCAGCGCTCACGTAGGTGCACGCCTTGAATGGTGAAAAGCGCTGATCCTCAGAAACTGGAGAGGTCAGCGTGCTGCTTCTGCCCGGGATGCGTGCAGTTCGGATGGGCCTTTGCTGCCAGGAGGCTGGTCCAGCTCGGTGGGAGCGGGCAGCGCCGGTAGGGAAGGATGTTAGAAAGCCACTGAATCAGCCAGGAGGCTCCCCGCGGCTTTGCTTCGTTCTTCACAGGCACTGCCAGCTTCCTGTAGTCTCCTCCTGGATGCTTTTGACATGGCAGCTGCTAAAAGGACCAATGCTGCTCCTTCAGGAAACTAGAAAAAAGGGAATGGGGGAGGAAAAATACTGATATACCATTAGATAACTGCAGCATCGTGTTTAGGGAGCTGCTGTCCTGATGAGCCCTGCTACCTAGGCTATGAAGAGCACTGCAGGTTCAGCTCAAGACTTCTCCTTTCCTTCTCCAGAGAGAATCATCACAATCTGTTTAGACAATGTGGCCTAATATTGGGTGCAGGAGAGCGTGTGTGTTCATTTTCCTCCAGGCAACAGACTGTACAGCACACAAACCTTCTACTGCGTTCAGTACTGTTACGAGCTCCGTGAACAGGAGGGGAAGTGCTGCGCCTTGCCTTCTGACACTGCTGTTGACTACGCACCGGTGACATGTCCCTCCGAGGAGGAGTGCATGGGCAGGCAGCACTGCCCGTGTCCGGGTTTTTGGCTGTGGCACTCGCTCGCAGCACTTCGGGCATCAGCTGCACAAGCGTGCAAGGCTCTATGAAGGCTCTGTGCTTTTTACCTGAGCCCCAGGAGGAACAAGCACGCAGGCTGTGCTCACTTCTAGGGCTCCTTCCCTAAGCAGTGACGGATAAAAGGCAAAGCATGCTGTCATCATCCAAGCAGGGACAGTGCAAGAAGCAGGATTACACAGCCAGTTTCTGCCTTATACTCTCTCAGGAAAACATTTTTCCAAGATCTGCAAAGTGGAGGAGAACAGTCAGACAACTTAATACAGAGGGTGAGAGACACTGAGGTTGCAACAGAGTGGAGGGGAAAGAAACCTCAAGCTGAGGCAGGTGAGTGGGCATCAGAACAACAGATGAAGTAGAAAACTTATTTCTATTTAATTAGTGCCAACAAATAAGGGAAAAATGCTTTGTGGCATTTACTTTGAATATCAGAGTTCACTTCTGTGCCCCTCCCTGGAAATGAGCGACAAGCACTTACCCCCTCAGCTGCGAGTTGCGAGGTGCTCCAGACAGTGGGACCACCTCCCCATCCCCGCAGTCCTGCTCCTTCCCTGGGAGCTGTGCTGGTGCCCTGCGCTACCCTGAAAGGGGGCTGTGGACGTGGGAGGATAAGGTATTGCTTGCTTTGAACAACTCCCAGTGGCAGCCACACACTTGTTTCGTAAGGTAATCGTGGCTGAAGCTCTGCACAGTGAGCAAGCACTGGCTGCCCATCTTTTCCCTTCACAGTACAACAGTCCCAGGTAAATTATGAACGGCTGTGATTATCCCTTCTTGTCTAATTGTGGTATTCCTTAAAGCAGAAAGAAAGAAGGATTTTACATGACAGAGAGGAAAAGCACATGCATGTGGGAAAGATGCGTGGGTAACTGAACTGCACACCTAACGTGGCACTTGCAGAAAAAGTCTGTCATGAAGTGTTGTCATTCCAGTTCGCTCCCCCTAGCCTACAGACGCGTGGCACAAGGAGCTGTGGGTCCATCTCCCAAATGCCATTACACAGCTCTGAAACCTCCTGCCAAACTTTAAGCATCAACTACCATTGATTTATGAGAGTTGTTTGCTCACAGGGACCCTTTTAACAATGAGAAGAACTCAAAGGCTTCTATGATTTGCAGACAGTCCAGCACTTGACAGCTTTTTCCTGTCCCCAAAGGGCAAAATTTGGAAGTATAATTGGTTGGGGTGTTAGCTAGGCTCCACTGCAACACACTTTCAATCTAAACACATTGCTCGAACTAGCTTGCTTCTGTTTTCAATTATTTACACACAAAAAAATGAGCTGTTCGTTTCCAGCACCCACCCAAGAACCATTTTGTCCACCAAGGACATTTGTCCACCAAGGAAATTTAAAGGAAGGTTAGTATCGAGTGAAGGAAATCAGTAGCCTGCATTTAACCAGACAGAGGGTAAACCACATCAACTCTAAACCCAACAGACGCCAGCATATTTCCATTTTATCTAGCCTGTCTACCTCATGGGTTTCTGTGCACAAGGTGACCTGGGGTACTACCAGTGCAGGGAGAGCCTCCATGGGATGCACCAAGAAGGGCACCACAGCAACTACGGATGTGTTTTCCTGATTGCTCCTGACCTTAATATTTTTATCACGAGCCCAACATCCTTCCTAGGATTCCTGTTCCTGAAATTGCTGGAGGCAGGAAAGTCTCAGTTTTTGTTTAAAAGGAAGTTTCAGGCCTTCACCAGCAGAGGAAAAAAAATTACAAGTGGCCCCTGAGAAAGCATGTCAAGAAACAACCACACAAACCAGTATGCATTATAAAACATCCAGGACTCGGTAGCCTCAGAGTGCCTGCATTACTTACTGCACGATTTTTGAGCATTTGAGACCAGCAAGGCTCAGACATGGAGGAGACTTTCAAAGAAGTGGAAGTTGAGTGTATTGCTGTGCCACACATGCTATTTGATCTGGGCTCCCCGCCCTGATGCCTGTTTAACAGCTGCTCCTCAATCTCTAATTAACAAGAGTCAGTGGTTGGATAGAAAGGCTCTGGATGCTCCTACTGTTCTAATATATTTTTTTTTTCCTAAAAGTCAGACTCATACATGAGCCCAATCTGAGATTTTTGAAGCAACTCCCAGAGCTTTAAGTACTTTCTTTCAGGTGCTTCCCACTTTCATATGGAAGATTTTGGTTTTCTAGAACAGAAAAGATGTGAAACTCAGGACTGGGGCTGGGCACGATAACCTAACTTTCTTTCGCAAAGAAAACACAGAAATATTGTAGTATAGTATGATGTAACTTCTCTTGAACCCCTCCCTAGTTATCTTTGCTAGTACTACAGGGGTGGTATAATTTTGACACACTTGAATTTCTGTTGCAAAAGGGATGAGAGCAACAGAGCAAAACTCTGAGGGAGGGGGAACATTTCTTAGATCAGAACCAACTGCAGCCATAAGTAAAAGCTGTAAGAAATAAGTATGAAAAGAATTAGGAAGCAGCTAACAAGATCAGGCTGAAAAAAATCATACCAATTTCAGAAAGCATTCAGATTTTCAGATTTGAGAGGTACCCAGAAGGGGAAATGTTAAACAATTATCACTTCACTCAACCCTGGCATTAAAACTACTTGCTTATTTTTCAAAAGCTGACATATTTTTAAACACTTTGTCCTTGTGCCAAGGATAGAAAAGCCAGCCCCAGAGTGATTAAGTGCTGAGCTCAATGTACAGCTTCATAGATGAAGAAATAATCAATACAATATGCTAAGTGGTATCTCTTGACCAAGGCACATGGGAAGACAAAAGAAAGAGCAGGCCCTTGAGGTAGACCATTAAAATTCCAAGGATTTACCATTATACAACATGCACTACTGAGGTACATTGTTGATATGGAAACAGAAACACCTTGGACAAGTATAAATAGGGGAATCTTACCAACAAGTTATAGCTCACGTAGCCTTTTTCCAACTTAGGATCAGCTGCTGCTTGTTTTAAGTGTAAATCAGGACCAGAAAAATTCTCCACAGAAATATGTTAAAGCCTTTCTGATAACTAGGAAAACTGTATTAACAGGACAGCTGGAGTGTAGGAGGCAAGAATTAAACAGGTCCAGACAAAAGAACATTAAACAACTTCATTCTCTCTCAAAAACAGAAACTCTCAGTTGGTAATAGCATATGTACAGCTATACCTGTATTCAAGAGTCTTACTTTTAAGGTATATATATGAGAGGATCCAAGTTGTTTATTTTTAGGTTTGGGTTGGCAACAACCTCCTGTCCCCCCCAAATGAAGGGCATACTTTTTTCTAGTATCATGGCTGGAAAGCTGCAATATTCCTTACTGGCAGCGACAGCAGAGACTACATGCATCACAGCCACTGGATGTGAGGATGGCAAAGGGTGATGCATCCTACCAATGCTCTGCCTGACACACTGGCTTATTAGCAGCCCAAGCACTGCATTGAGGGTTGAGCAGGTTAGCTGGTACGTGATTACACAAATGTACTTATATCTGCATTACTCCTGAAGCACTGGTACTCACTTCTCCACTGGGCTGCTGCCTGGACCCAGCACAAAGCTCAGTGGAGCCTGGTGGGAGGATGTTCATCTCCTTCACGAGTGTCAAGCTCGGGAGACACGGAAGACACAAAGAAGGTCTGCACGTGGCAAGTTCGTGCACCTGACACCACTTATTTCTTGTTTGTTTGTTCTAAGTTGTGCTACACCCTCAGGTTTCCAAATAAGACCATTTCTGTGGCCCTGTGCAACTGCTACTGGAGTGTCTTCCAGATATCAGGGGAAGAAAACACTGAAGGCCACATTTATCTTCTTTTTCCCCAGAATGTAAGAGAAATCACTCAAACAGTTCCAGGAGCTTTGTTCTCTCCTTATTGTATGTGGCTTAGTTGCACTTACACACTGAAGGCTGACTTGGGAAAGTGAAGTAAAGAAAAAAAATGAGAAAGTATGCTTCATCAGTATGAGGCCATAATTCAGAAGACACTTGAATTTACAGCAGCCTTTCTAGTCTTTCAGACTGATTTGGTATTGGCAGCAGAGCCTCTGTGGCAGAAATAGCATCAGGAGACACAATTCACATTTCCACTGAATAGTAAAAGGTCCTTAAGAGAAATAATCAAGCTACTTAACCTGAAGGAATGGGGAATATTAATGAAGACTGTAAAGAAATGCATCATGACAGTACTAGAGGCAACGAATGCTGAAACTACTGTTTTAGTAGGCTTGGAATTAAGACTGGAGAGACACAAGAGAAGACATGCAGTTCACTGAAGATCATTAGTTGCAAGAACAAGGTGAGAAACTGCTTGAATACCCACTCTAGTACATTCTGGGTCCAATTCCACCTCTGGTTTAGTGTGGTAGTCAAACAAGATGTGGGATCCTTTACATTTCCACAGTCGTGAGGGGCAGCACACTGTCACCCTCTGCCCACAGAGGGTTGTCCAGGTACTACCAAACAAAATCTGTTATTTGCACCTCCAAAATTACTTTCAGTCTTAGATATAACAAAAACAAACAAACAAACAAACAAACAAAAAACTTTTTAGATAGCTTGGCTTCTTCAGTTTTAAATAGCTAATGTCAAGTTTTGTTGGAAAACAGAAAAGTCTGTAAGCGGTATAAGATAGCTCAGTGAATTTGGTCATTACTTCTACCTAAAAAATAAAGCTGAAAAAAAAATCCCACAAGCATTAGATAAATTATAAATAGCAATTTGAAAACTTCAGAAACACTCTGCATTTACACTGATGGCAGAGTCCTCCAGTGACAAGAACAAATTCTGCAGTACTAGGTGCCTTCCAAGCATATTTTCTTTTTCGCTTCAATTTCCCTCTAGCTTTTGATAGCAGCATTAATTACACTCATACCTACTATTTTCTTACCATCAAGAAAAGGAAGAAGTAACATGGAAGTCAAGTAAAAAGCAGCGGAGCTGTGTATCATATATGTAATTGATACTGGTAATCTGATTTGACCACTATGTAAGCCTAATGCACAAACATATGAATCAGTTTGTCCTACTTGTTTCCTCTGCTTTGCACAATTCCAAAAAATATTTGAAGCAGATGCCTAGAGTTTTAAGGTCTTTTATCATCTTAACTGAACTGAATAAGAACTTATCTAGAAAAGCATCAAATTTCAATTTGAAGATGCTAATAAGTGATGGTCCCATTTATCACCTCAGTAGCGGGCTCAGAGGGCTCCTCACGCTCACCACCAAGGTGCTCTATCTCCTTCCTCACCCCAAGCTCCCTTTCTTTATCTTCCGGCATTCCTTCTCCTTATGCTTTTCTCCAATAAATGAAAACACATTTCTCCTTTTCTCTCCATACAGAAACATCCGCCACAATACAAGACTCTTCTCAGTCTTCTTAATAGCTAAACATGTAACAGGGCGATTTTCTTAGTGATTGTATTTTCTAGACTTCCTAGTACTTGAACTCCTTTCTGACTGCCTTTCAAAACCTCAACATCCTTTAAACATCATTGCACGCAGTTATTCAGTACCTGTTTAGCATCTGTGGATGATGCTGGCAACGGCAAACCTTATGCAGCCAAGAATCAATTAATCCTTGTGTTACAGCACTTCACCAAGGGGTCAGGTTCAACTCTTTGTTCAGAACGAGACCTGTATCTCCTTCCAGTTTCCAAGCGACAGGTGCTCTGTTGATGTGGCCCATGATTTTTTCCCTAGAGCTGCATGTTTACATTGTCTGTCTTAATACAGCAAAACCACCTTAGAAGTAGATTGCTGAGCAATTCCAGTTTCACTCACACTACCAGAGTAAAGTGTCGAAGACCCTTCCAAGGCTCACAGTGTCAAAGTTCAAAGTGCAGAAGAGGAGCAGATGTTTCACTCCTGCCTTTCTTGGTCATGTTCTCCAAGAATAGTGAAAGTTAAGATCCTCTCCCTCCCACGTGTTCCCCAGATGCTCCCTGCACAAATGGCAACTTTAGGAGTAAAACCCACCACGGGAATAATTAGGAAAAGGAACGAAAAACAAGGCTGGCAGAAGACTGGCTCATCTTCCTTCTTGTATCCTACAGGAATACACTATCCTGTCGCTGCAGCCTCATGAGGCACATTGAATACGATTACAAGCACTTTCCTCCCCTTTCTAAGCCAACTGGAAGAGCAACCATGGAAGACATCACACTGTCAGCTCCTGCTGTAAAACATGCAAAGGCTAATTATGCCGTGAAGCAGACCCCAGAAACACGTGCTCTCACAGGCAATATTGTATACAGGAGAGGCACTTCAATACCAACACAAAAAACTCAGCTTTGCTACATATTTATTACAGGGCACTTCAGTTCCTTTCATTAGCCACTCTAAAAGCCCAGAGGAAGTGCTCGTTGGAGACTTGGCCATTCTAATGAATGCTGCCCAGCCAAGGCAGTGAAGAGCCTGGGCTGTAAGATTTAATTTCAAGTTGTTTCAGCAACAGTGTGCTATTGATATGCCCCTTGAATATTGCCCAGAGCCAAGAACACCCACACAGTATAAAGACATAGAGCACAAAGAAATCTTCAGTGAATGGCTTGGTTCTCTCCACACCGACACCAAGGCCAAGAACATCTCTGTTAAGTAAAAAGCACCGAGAATGAGACCCTCTAAGTCTCCAGGAAAATCATGCCAGCTGCAAACAATGGTGATTTAGAATTCATTTTTGCTCGCTGATACTTGTGAGATAGTGACACATGTAGAGCTGGAGGAGAGGAAGCCCTTCACAGAAGTGACTGTCCCATCTACACATGACAAAAGAAAGTAGTATGGAGTGTCCCAAAGGCATAGACTATTTTCCACAACTACTTCAATGCAAGAAGAATAGGACAAAAGATGCAAATGGGTGACGTACACAGGCATTTTTTAGCAGAGTAACGAGAGAAAAATATTTGCAGAGCAGCACTTTGCTCTAGGACAAAAGAGATAACCGGCACAGTTGCCATTACCTTATATTTCTGATTTTGCACACCATTATTATAAAGGCAGGAAAAAATGTATATATTTGAAGTAGTAAGTGAAGTCATACAATGCATCTGTGAACGTAGAAATGACTAGAACCTTTCTGTTTGGACTTGGGGTTGTTTCTGAATACCACCTGCAAAATGTAGGCAGCTGCAACCACCTCAGAAGTTGAAAAGGTGTATTGCATGCTAACAGTTGTCTCAGGCAGGTTATATGTATGTGAGTAAGTTTAAGAGTCAGGGAACAGTACCTATGAGCAGACTGCATTTCAGACAGCAGCTCAAAACTCTGGACATTACTAACAAGTCTCAAATCAAAAGATTTTTCTCCATTTTTGGACATAATAGACTTAGTGCTTGCAAAAAGGATCCCACTGGCTTATGAACCAACATGCTTTCTAGAAAAAGGCCTGTGAAAGCCCTTACCTAACCAAACATCAGGTGTTGCTAGTAACTAAGACTTCTTTACTAACACTGGTGATTTTTGCCTCAAGAGTTAAGTGAAAAATCTAACACAAGGCCCCTTACCCCAGGAGTTAAGGAAGCTTTTCAAGTAAGTCTCTCCTTCAAAGGGTGATGTTGGTCCAAGCTTGGTCATGTAGATCTAGCTACATCAGATCCTCTACTAGGAGCACAAGCCAAGGAGAAACAATCTCCTTGTGATAAGAGAGGTCACTCACATGGACCTCTTTCTGAAGACATCCCACTGATAATGCTGACAGCAATAGTGGGAGATAGCAACATAAAAACAGAAGAAATCACAAGCTCCAACCCCACCCCACCTATGATTTTCCTGGAGCATCAGTCTCACTTCACATACCAATTAAAAAAAAAAATTGCTTTAAGTCTCCATTGGATACCAGAGCAGAACCGCAGCTTCAGCTAGGTACAACATTTAAACTTAACATGCTGCAAGACAGAACAACCAAGTCTTTTCTCAGGGCTGCTGAAATTTTTTGAGGCAAATTAAGAAAGGTACAGAGGTTAAAAAAATAATAATAATAAATAAAAAAAAAAAGGTAGAGGGCCTCTTGCTGAAAGATACCCTGCTGCCAGACCTTCAGTAGAGAACTGAGGGTCACACAGTGGTAAGCCCTCCCCTAGTATGACCTCTGGGGGAAGGAAAGAAGGAAGCAGCAAAGCAGCAATATATATCTGAAAGCATTTCCAGGCTTTTTTTTTTTTTT
>VXAA01007382.1:527134-551103 GCA_013399115.1 Anseranas semipalmata
ATCCCTCAGGGCTCAAGGAAGGCAGGCCTCAACTGCAGAATACTTTCAAAAGTGAGGCTGTCCATCAGGTTACAGGAATTTGGCTGAGTGATACTGGACATGGGCTTTTGTTGTACATTAAAAGCCAATTAGTATCTATACAGCTGGGTTCCCATGTACTTACCACCTCATAGGCTTCTCTTTCTGGTAAGCAAGTCCATTTACCAACTTACTCAGCAACAGTAGTCTTGTAAAGTGTACATGTAACAAGTCACAAGTTGTTCCATTTATTTGAGTAAATATCTGGTAAATAAAATCATCGGTAAACATTACAAAATTAAATACATTAAAAAAGCTTGCCAGTATACATAAAATTCACAAACATGTACTTCTGTTGAAAAATAAAATATGTTCAGAGCACCCTTGATATAAAATGCCTGACTAGTGTCACCTACCAGCATATGGTAGCTTATTCAACATTTCAGTTAGGACATTTTCCAGGAGGGAGCAGGGATCTCTCTTCTATTCTTGTTTTTACAAGAAAGAGAACCCGAATTATAAAGTCTCCCTGCTTCTCAGGGCAGAGCCATAAACAAAGACTATAATATTCTTTACCTACTTGATTAGGAGAGGAATCTTCACTTGATTCAGACCACGTCACTAAATGCAAGACAGTGCTTTTAAGTCATTTTGGAGGTAGCACTGCCTTTTCCTCCACTGTGAAGCAGCTTTTAAATGGTGATGGACATTTCTTTAGATATCACTGCAGGCCCTTTTTCAGTATAGGTTAGCACAGTTCCAAGACACCACGAGGTGGGGAGGAAATGATCTGGCAAAGCATCAAAGTTAAAATAACTTTAAGTCTACAAATAAAGCCCTTAAAATTCCCAATTCTCATATGCTGCAGTCTAAATAAGGAGATATGATGAAATTCTTCACTGGCTTGCTTTAAGGGTACTTAGAAAAATGGCAGCACTCATTTTAGTAATCTAAATTGGTACCTTCTGGTAGCAAATTTGCAATAACCACCATTTAAATAATTTACTGTAACAAACTTTTCCTTCCATCCATGTGAAACAGTATTCACAACCCACTTTATAATTTATGTACAGACAAGCACAAGAAACTTGACATCCATGAGTTAAATGTACAACCAACTTAAAAAACATTATCCAACTAGTTGCAAGGAGAAGTCTCCTAGCTCTGTAAATTTACAAGATCTTCTGGTTCACCATGTAGGCGTGCTGCCCCTCATCACTAACTCTTGGATTCTTCTCTTGCTTCAGTAATCCTCAAGTGAAAGTTGAGCAGTATCCAAAATGTTGATATTCTTGATAAAAAAAAAAAAAAAGACATTTAAAAAAGAACCCTTAAAACACACAAAAGAAATTCCTTGAGTCAAAACTGAATGAAATCAAAAAAGTTGTGGAGAAAGACAACTATTTTAATAAAGGTCTTGTATTCAAAGTCCCGTTTCCCTTGCCATGTCTTTTACAGAGTGCTACTACTTCGAGTTATTTATATACTCTTCTTTTGTGGGGGACTGAGTTTCCTCATTCCTCTTATCCGAGTTAGCAGCTCTTTGATAAATTCCTAGGAAAAAAGATTAGAAAAGATGAGTAATTTTTATGATCCTATAATACCATGATTTTGAGTTTAAAAAAAAGAAAATCAAAGCAAACTACATTTTTATTTAAGCTTTTACTGCTAAGCTGGAATTTCTTTAGCCTGATCTCCAGGAATCTTATATGCATACTCTTGTCACATAGTGGAGGAGTGAATAACTGTTTTTTCCTCTGCATGAGTGTGCTGCCTTAGTTGCTAGTCACCTTACAGCCTTTTACTACACAGGGCCTTCTACCAACTGTTGAATCAAGTAGAATCTATGACTGGATACAATGCAAATAGTCAAAGGAGAATTTCACAATTTCAGCCTGCACAGAAATCAGCGCTCCTGCCAAAAGAGGTGTTTGTCTCACCATTTTCCATGCTGGCACTAGCATTTTGGTTGGCTGCATATTCAGCTGGACCAGAGAGCTAGTCTGGCTAAAAACTCAGCTGTTTTCCTGTTCCCTGCTACCTTCCAAGCTGGCTCAGCTCTCTGACCAGGCTCACTGCTCAGCCCCACGCCAACACTTGTGCCAGTCTGAGGCAAGGCAGGAACAAGGAGCCAGAGGTAGCACCACTGGCTTATTCGGGTGAAACTGGTTGTGGAGCTCAGTGAATGACACTAATCTGAAACAAAAGACATTAATGGACCAGGTCAGTGAATTTTCTCTTTTTAAATTGTGAGAGAACAGATGCTTAAAGAGTTGCACTATTATCTGAAATTCTTCTGGTATACAATTTCATACAGTAACTGCAGATGCACTAAAAGCTAAATCACCTCCTTCCTGTCACATTGGGAGATAATGTTTACCCATAGTACTGTGTATACACCTACAAAAAGGTTCTTATCTAGAAATCATTTAGCTACAAACATGGAATGTAATTATGGATTTAGTCAGTCAGGTTAACGTGAAAGAACAAAAAGCATGACTTCCTAGCTGAATGCTTGAGGCTAAAAATTCCAGTGAGCAAGGTCACCACCTAAATGACAACATAGTACCTTTCCAAAAAAAAATGTCACATTGAAACACACATTATACAGGTGCTACAGTGTGCATAAGGAAAGTCTCTGCAAATGTGTATTTTCATTTGAATGGTCAGTTTTTTCTGGTGAAGCCACAAACCTGACAGGTATCACTACAACAGAGGAAATTCCTTTCCTGACCATTTATGCACATCTATATTGTACTGCACATACTGTTGTACCATGGTTTAAGTACCCACACTTCCTGTAGCTTCAAGTAACAGCAGCAAAGGCAAATCAACATTTGTATCAATGTGGGCTACAAAAGCTCACCAAGAACCCTGCATAACCTGGCTTCCACTCCTGAACCAGCTCAATCAAGGCCAGTGCAGGAATATACCTGTGCATATCAATATTGCACATCCCATACAGATAGGTGCATAGCCTAAAGAGATGACTGGAAAAGCAGATTTATTAAGATCCCAAATCCTCCCTCTCCATCCCCTAGAATCTGTATTTTTCCAGATATGCACAGGCCACTGTGACAATATCTGCTTGGAATTTGTCAGAGTACAGCACTTAACCATTCAGAGGTGAGAAAAAGGAGGGAGACAGTTTTACCCTAAAAATCCACAGCCTTCATTGCACTATGCATTGATCCTTTCAGCATTGTAAAGGCCTGCTAGACAACCCAGAACTAATGTGGTATGGTGCTGTTTCAAGGAAGAAATTCTTCACTCAGAGGGTGGTGAGGCACTGGACCAGGTTGCCCAGAGAAGCTGTGGATGCCCCATCCCTGGAGGTGTTCAAGGCCAGGCTGGATGGGGCTTTGGGCAACCTGGTCTGGTCGGAGGTGTCCCTGCCCATGGCAGGGGGTTGGAACCAGATGGTCTTTAAGGTCCTTTCCAACCCAAACCATTCTGTGATTCTATTAAATACATTTCAGGATTCTTTTTTTAGTATTGTATTAAATGAAACCCTCCAGTGAAATTGTTATAAAAATAAAACTTTCTAAAGTGCTCTTAAAAGATTTTTACTTGGGATTAATGCATTTAGTATTGCCTTTCTACAGTTCTTTCAACAAAAAAGGTATACTATTATCCCAAAACATCAGATTAAGACAGCTTTGGAAAAGAAAGGGCTGAAGTTCTTTTCTTCCCTTTGGATGACTTGATCAGTCTTCTGTTAAAGCTACAAATATTCTACACCACCCTCACCTACCATCAAGGCAGCAAGATGTGATTGCAACTAGCAACTGTCCAACTGCTTCACAGAAGCAGAAAGGAAGGAAGGGGCATCTGCAGAGCTGACAGGGAAATCTACGGGCATTATTCCAACTGGAGCTGTTCAGGGTATACCTCTTTGAAAGGCACCTTTTCCATTCCTTTGTCCATTTTCTCCCCTAACTCAGAAGAATTTGGAGCAAGTTTCCCTTGGATATGAAATGCAGCCAGAGGTCAATTGCTTTTCAGTACAACATTACGGCAAAGAAAAAGAGTTCCTCCTTTTGTTGTGGTGACACCACAATATTTGCAAAATAACCTATTTGCTTGAAGTTTTTAATCTTAAGGGCACCTAGAAACTCCTTAGTGCTGCCAACAGAGCGTCAAAATAAACCAAGCTGTGTGGGGTAACTCCTTAATCAAATCTGAGGTAAGTGAGGCTGTTTCTTCTGGAAGGGGAAGGAAGCCATATTCACTTGAAGAAGCACATATAATAATTACAAATGCCTTACTCCACAGGAGCTATTTTTTCTTGGGACTGTAGTACTGAACAGTAAAACCCAACAAGAACATTTTGTATGTGGCAGACATTTCACATAGTGCAGCAGTACTATAGTGCACATCCCACAGGTGTGCAAACCAGAACACTGGTTCAGTATGATTCTGATATGCTTTAAGTATCATCTTGCATCTGATGCTTGCACAGAGCCTGTTTTTTCTTACATTTGTGCTCTGGTGCTTGTGCCTTTCTCGTCTTGCAGCTTTCCATTAAGGAAAAGTAGCATTCTACAAAAGATGCACATTTTCCCGCTTGGAGGCAGAAAAGAAGGCTTCACAGCATTTTAATAAGCCTTCACTTTATAGCTAACTGACTCAGCTTTATGACACACAGTAATACCCATTTATTTTCTTTAAACATCACTCAAAATTGCAGTTTTATTCCTTGTGGACATTTGAGTTGAAGCTTAATAGAAGGCTTAATATCCACATCTATCTCAACCTCATACACAAAAATCATTTTACACAGAGCATTTTCTTGAAATCCCCTCTGGGAGTTGGGCTGAAGTTTAGCATCATGCATTTGAAAGCTAATCATGTACCAATCTAAGTTAAAAGTAGTTCTGTAACACAGGTTGGATTATCTACTTATTAATACTTATTTGATTCTCATAGTTGGAAAACACTTAAAAATAACTCAGTTAAAGATTCAAGAACTTACAAGCTATTCCTTTGAGGGCTACAGCCAGAAATATACAGGGCATATCTGTACTATTAATAGAAGAAAAATCCAGTACCAACAGTTTGGGTCTTGGTTAATGGAAAAAAGAAAAATGCACATAAACCTAGTTAAATTCTTTTTATAGACTTTCTGCAAGGAGATCATCTTTAAATACAGTTTTGTTACAAGTATTGAGAGTCCTGCTAATTTATAATACAAAATTATTGTTTCTAGAAGACACATCTTTCTGATTCTAAAGGCAAATTCAAGAGAGAGAGACAGAGACTAAATCTATAGTTCATTTGAACTCATTTATATTCAGCCTTAGGCGGTTGTCTTCTCCCTTGTCTAATGCTTTCCCTAGAATCAAAGGCGTTCAGTTCAGCAAAAGCATTCATCTAACGCAGAATAAAAAAAAATAAAGAAGGCAAACAAAGGTGAAATGATAATTCAGCAAAGGGGAGGAAATCACTTCACCTCTCTGCTTTGGAGGTGCAATTCATTGTTTTAATGAGGTCATCTGACAGACAACGAATTCCAGGCTTACTATTCAAGTCTTCCAATTAATTCTGGAGACTAATTAGACTTTGCCTCTCCAGATTTCTCTCCCACAAACAGAACACATGTAATAGGACTAAGTCTTAAACTAGAATGAAGAATATCTAGCGCTCCTGCTTCACCAGAGCATGAAATGAATCATCAACCAGCTTTGCTCCACAGCTTTACTTCCCTGCAGCCAAGTCAAAAACCAAGATTTCCTCGACTGTTTGCCTGAGGCTGTCTCCTGGAGAAAGCCTGATCAGTTGAATGCAAAAAGTGAAGACAGCCTAGAGAGCACTATACACAACAACTTGGTGAAGAAACTCAAAAATGCCATATGAATGGAGGAGAAAAAAGAACAACAAGAGGGAACCCTACTTCCAAACACCACAGGCTCAAGCCTTCATGATCATACTTGAAGAAAGGAACTGATGAGGCACAGATGTTTCAGGAAAATGGGGCCAGAAGCTGTCTTCTATTAACAAGAACTGGTGCAGCATCTCTGTAGCCTCACTGAACAATGCTGTCAGCACAGCCTCGCCAGCGAGGCCATGGCACCATCAATGCCCAGAGGAGGACAATACACAGCAGCTGAGTTTCTCGGTGAGCCCTGTACAAGGCATTGACTAAACAGCACAAAGCTTAGCTGTGGTCAAGACATACAGTCCAGTTATTCTCCAATTCAGCTGCATGAAAACAAGCACAGCTTATTCTTGTCAAATCGCCATTTGCTCCTCCATTCTTAAAATATTGCTATGGGTACCTGTAAGATGTATTCATGAGTATGTGCAGAAATGAAAACATGCAAGTTTAATTCTCTTCAACATTGTAGCACAACAAAGGGCAGATCTCAGCAGGCATATACAGCTTTAGTTCACTGAATTCAAAGTGGTCAAATGGATAAATAAGAAACAATGTTTTTCTAGAAATGCCTGTTGCGTTGTTTTAAATATGCATGTTTCTTAACTTTTTTCTTTACAAAATGCCCTACTTGATCTCAAGTAATATGGACATATAATACAGTTACTATGACTTAATAATTTATTCCCCATCAGCTAAGCTGCTATGAATGAGCTTCTAGGCTCCCCAAGATGTAAGGCAGTATACTGCACAGAGGCTTTAGGACACATCTTTAGTTACTGTTGCATAGAATGGGTATCCTATGTATTGCTGCCTTGTGATTATATTAAATTATGTATGTACCACTTTTGAACTAGGCATGATAGGACCAGGAGACAGAAGGGGAAGTGGAGAAAGCGTAAACTGGCTGAAGAATACTCTAGCACTGTTTAATTTTGCTTGATGGGAAGACCATCGTCCTATGGCAAAACACTGTCCACAATGGAGATCCCAAAGCCTACACCTTGGGTCAGGCTTCTCAGAAGAGAAGTTGAGTACTTCTCTTTGGCAAGTGCAACCTAGCTACATGGAGCAAGGAGACTGTGGCTCAAGTAAAAAATGCGTAGTATAAATACGAGTCACATACTGCAGTGACTATCACCAATAAAAATATATACTTCAGAGTTTGCTAATTACTAAATGCATCTCTTAGCCACTGTAGTGGTTTTTTGTTGTTGTTATTTTGTTTTTTAATTATTGTTACATTTGTAGAAATGGTCAAGTTGGAAAATTATGCCCAGACATTGTTTTTAGTGTCTGGCACATTTCACACAGCTAACTAATACTGAATGACATGTCAGTCACAATGCATATCAATCTCGATTAGCAGATCAAATTTTTGATTTAAGGATTATTAACATAAACTTAATAGTACCCCCAAAAAATCATACTAATTATGTGCACTTTCCTAATTAATATTTTTTGCCTTGTTTGGGTAAATTAAGCCACTCTTTACAAGAAGGTTCCCACATTAAGCATATTTCTATACAAATTAAAACAACAGCAATAACTGCTACCTTAGGAAAGCTTTTACAATTCTAGAGCACATTCAACAGTCTAGCTATAGTTCTTTGTTGTGCTTTAACCCCAGTATGCACCTAAGCCCCTCACAGATGCTTCCTTTTTAGAAGGTTTCATAGCAGTTCCTCCTAAGTTACTGTCAGCTACTATCTATGGTAGTTAGGCATTGGAATGGGCTGCCCAGGGAAGTGGTTGAGTCACCATCCCTGGAGGTCTTTAAGAGACGTTTAGATGTTGAGCTTAGAGATATGGTTTAGTGTGGGCCTTGTTAGAGTTAGGTCAGAGGTTGGACTAGGTGATCTTGGAGGTCTCTTCCAACCTGAACAATTCTGTGATTCTGTGATCTTTGGCCAATTTATTACAGACGCTGAGAATAGAGATTCAAAATTCCTGCCACCTTTCAAGTGACCTGGATAATTCTGTTTCTTCTGATGAAAAACCAATCCAGAATACATGCATAAACTCCTCAGTCGTTCTTTAACCTTTAATCTAAGTGGAAGAAACTAAGCAAAACTGACTTAAGATATTATTTATTTATTACAGACGGGATAAGAGCTTCAAGTTATTAAGTTTTCCATCTGTACTATTTTTCCTTATGTTCTGAATAGTGGAGACATCACACTACATATTTTTTTCCCCAATTAGGGATTATAGCCTGTTTCAAACTGTACAATTCTTAATGCTAAAACCACTGGTGCACTTGATGGATTGTATTTGATCGGTCAGGACATATTCCATCAGCTCACATCTTTCCTCCACAAACTAACTACCTCGATAGTTCTCAATGGACTGCAAAAATAGGAAAGGATTGCAGATTTTCTAGAAGGACTGTGGATCCTCATATAGCAAATTTAAGTGTACTTACAGGTTTTTCTTAGTCCACAGATGGCAGGTTAAAAATTGTTATTTTTAAATGGCCTAAGCTAGCAGTGATGTGGTATTACTGAGCTTATCATGCTACAGATGAAGAAGAAAAGCTGCTGTTGTGAAAACAGTCCCAGGAAACAACACCCAGTTTGGCAACTGTCCTCACAGCAGACTGGATTAAGTACTGCTCTCAACTTCGCCAGGTCAAAAGATTGTCAAGGAAGATGGGTATTTTGCCAGGTAAAGGAGCTGCCTCCACTCCACCAGCAGAAGACTAGAGAGACAAGTCAAAAGTGCAGTACTAAAATCTCACCTTCATCCCAGTGCCCTGAGGGCAGTTTAACACAAACATATATGTTCGGGATGTTGTTTCTTGTGAAGTGCCATGTCAATTTAATTTACCTGCACTGCACAAATACTTACTTCAGTTCTATAAACAAGCTTTCCAGGGGAAAACTCACTAGCATCTGTCATGTATCCTCACAAGAGCTCTGAAATTTGTCCTTGTGTTGTGTCAAACTTCAGAGCTGAGAAATATACATGTTCAGCAAATGAGGAAAAAAGGTAATTATTTGATTCTCTGCTTTCTCCATTGATCTTCAGATAACAGAAGGCCATAAGAGAGAGGTTAGTACACGAGTGGCTGCTAAACTCTTGGCAACCTCTTCCTCCCACCCAGTCACGACCCCCAGTTTGTCTCTCTGTCCTGTGACAAGAACCACATCAGGCTCCAGATGCAGTATCAGTCTTCAGACCCATATTACGAAGAACAACCAAGGTTCAATGGCACTTGAAGGAGACGGCTGGAGGAGGCTGACAGGGGTCATCTGTAGAGTAGCACTACTATACTGTATCATGACAGCTCTAAGCATCAGTAAACTCAATCAGGACATTACAGAAGACAACACTGGTACTTCAGCTGTTATGATCAGCAGTCCCACCACAGAGCCCAGTCCTGTTCCTACTGTAGTCAAATGAAAGGCATAAACATTCCCAGCAAATAAAGCCCCAAGCCCATTAGCTCCCCGTTAACATTCCTATATTAACTTTATCATACATAAAATCAATCAATCAATAAAGTTACTTTAACTTGAGCATAGCTACACTTTCCACAGGTGAATAGTATTTAAGAAAAGTCTTTTTACCTCTGTTGGTTTGTAGCAATCTACAAGAGTTTCCTAGAAGCAAAACATGAAAGTGTCAGTTTCAATACAGAGTACCAGAGTAACATAAACAAGTCTACAGTAGGAAACCTGGCAAGGGAGTGGGGAAAGAGAAAAGGAGCAAGAACCAGGCACCACTGGATGAAGATGCTAGCAAACACTGGGCATTGTAGCAAGTCACCTTTGCTCCCTAGGTGGACCAAAATGTTTTGCAGCTGGAGAGAAATGATGGCTGCTTCCTCCAAGTTGGAAGTTAAAAAATCCCTTCCTCCAAGACAACTGGGGAGAGGAGAATCCAGGAACATTTCTCCCAGCAATACACATTTGAAATTAGCTTTCTTTGAGAGCACCACAGTATTTGCAATGCAGAAATACAGACATTAGCTAGGTCAAGCACTCCTGGCAGGGCAGCTGCAAACCGCTAGTTTAAGCAGAAACAGCAAAGCTATTTACGAATGCTGAGTAAACAGCCTGGGGACATGGCCCATGTTTCTGTGGCTGGGCAGTGGGCACTGAGAAAAGCGTGCTAATAGGCACTCCCATCAGAGATGTGCACCTAAGCACCAAGTTAGGGATCTCCTAGAAGTTGGCCGAAGTGCGAACCACTACTCTCGTACAGGTTTCCTTCCTTTTGTGCATCTGAAAAGTTTATAAATGGAGATCCTCAAATGGGTTTCACATCTTAGCTGAGATATATGTATTTCATTTAAGACAATTATGTCTCTTTTCCTCTTCACCTCGTTCTTCCATTCATTGACTTTTACCACAAGCAGGATTCAGAGAACTGGGCTGAATTGTACAAATTCAGCAGACAGGTTCTGAATTCCCCTATTAACTCCTGTTGCTGACCATCTTATCCCTTTGTCACACTTTTAGGTGGGTTACTCCACAATAACTTGATGGGTTCCAATTTCTAGCTGGTATAGCTAGAGGAGCAAAGTTTCCAGTATCCTGAGGACAAGGAAGAATATCTGTTCACACACATATTGCAGCTGCTGCAGTTAATCTGAGAAACTCTCTGGTCATCATAGCTGACTCTCACCCACATACAATTTACAAAAGAAAGAGGAGGAAAATTTAGGGCTTTCTAATCTGTCTTAGCATATCCCCCTATATTATTGAGTTCTTTGAAGTTTTATTTACTCCTGTTATCACCTACCTTCCAGAAATTTCTTATCCTAAGGGATTTTGATTACCTTCATACAGCCCAGTAGATTATGCTAAACTCAGAACTAGGAACCTCTCAGCTCTAATTCTACGCTTACAGTGGATTCAATCAAAACTAAGATATGAACCCAGGTGCATTAATTCAGCTACATTCAGATTTAAAATTAGAAAATAATATTACCTGTAATTTTAGAGCTCTCTCCTCTTCATTGGCTGCGTCAAGAAGGTCATCAATGTCAATTTCTACATCTGGCATCTCTTCTTCCTGAAAAGGGAAAATTCCCATTTAGTTCATAGAGATAGCTTTTAACTAACCTAAAAAGCAGCCTAAGGATAGCACCCATAACCCAATCTGCCTGGAGACAGACAAGAAGAAAAATCAGTAAGGATGGTGGCTTGTTCCTTGCTTATGGGCCAGCACAAGGTTGAGCCGCAGCCATGCAGAAGGTGACTGCTCTTAAGAAACCCTTCCCTCAAATCTGGGAGTTGTGTTACTAACCCATGCCCAGCAGCACAAGTCATGCTATTCTCACAGTACTGGCCAAGAGGATGAAAAGAGGAGAAAAGGTCAGGGAAGGGGAAGGACATAAAAGCTGTGGCAAGCTACCAAATTGCTTTGAAAACATTCTTGATTGAACTGTTTATTTGGTCACGCTATGGAAGATCTCTCTTGCTCAAAGTTGGCTTACAAGGATGACATATGTGCCCCATCAGAAGAGCTCAGATTTCCAGTGCCTGCAGTGAAGTAAGAAGTCTAAGGCATAGAGCATCTTACAATTTTTTTTTAAACCTCCTCCATCAATACAATTCTCCTTTTGCATCACCAGTGCATCAGGCATGTTGTTTCCCGAGTCAGAGCTGCAGTCTCCACTTTTTGAAGGAGCCCTGAGTTCTGGAATCCCCGTGAGAATTCATTGTCCGCAGATGTCACTGCTCACTGCATTTACAGTTATGCAAAAAACATTCTGCTGGCTATTTTTGCATTTTCTAATGATGAGAGGCACTTCAAAATGGTAAAGACATGTTCAAAACACCATAGCTTCAGCACCTCACCACACATACAAAACACTCTGCTCTCAGCCTCTCGAGAGCCCACGCCAAGTCCCACCTCGCCGACACCTCCGTGCCACAGACACGCAGCTCTGCCCAAGCCGGTGCCCCGGCACCACGAGCCTGTCCTCTCCCAGCCCCGTGAGCGCTGCTATCGGCTCGCTAGCGCTGCATCACCTTGGCACCTCCTGAAGGAAGACAGGGCCCTAGGAGCAGCCAAAGGGGAGGGTGGATTTGAGTCACGAGGAGGCAACAAGACCGCTATCCATAGCGGCAGCTATTTTCGTGAACCCCACAGACACTTTTAAAGATCCTTTAAAGAAGCATTTTGACTAAAATGCAGTAGTTCCATCAACTTTCAAAACAGTTCTACCAACTATGAAATAACATAACAGCTTCAATACCACTCACCATGGGTAACACCAGAATTAGTCCTCTACTGGATAAAAGAGGAGTCCAAACATTACCAAGGAAGACACTAAATTAGCTCAGGTTAATCTAATGAAAGTTAAGTACCATTATCAAAGTGCCAAATAACTACCCATATCAGAAGCTCCAGCTGAAATGCCAGCTGCTGAGTGTTTATTAGGGTGGGAGGAGAAGTGAAAGATGTAGGATGATTTTAAGTTCCCCATTCCCCACCTTGGAAGGAAAGCGCGCAGGAACACGACAGTGCGGACGTGCGGGCTGTTAGACCCAATGAATAAGAATATATGAAGCATGTCCTTTGCCTAATTAGCAAGTTTACTCTTTTTCAGCATGCACTTTAGTCAGAAAGGAAGTGTGGGCATTTGTTGAGATGAATCACAAAAAGCACTGGTTACTGTAAGACATTTTGGCAATGAGGGGGTTTCTAACCTAATGCTATAGACTCATTAGTGATTTAAACTAAGGGGGAAGGGGAGAGAAAAGAAAGCTCCTGACTCTTCCATGGACTACAAAGATATTCAATAAAAGCAATCAGAATTGGAGGGGATAAGGACTAATCCACAATGGTGGAGCACTTACTTTGTAGCTTACTATCCCAACCCTACACTAATTTGCATACCACACTAAGAACGAGAAATTCACCAAGAAGACAGTAAACCTCCTGAACATTTTATCTAAGCAGCTTGTTGTAAATACTGTTAAGATAGGGTGTCTGGAGTTATCATTAATACTATAAACACTTATCAAAATATGCATCCATGGAACGCCATAAATGCCAATTGTACATCTGTCACCACCCAGATGAGCTATTCAGCACACTGAATATTTTGTCAGATACACATTTTGAATTCTTGCCTGCTGCGTTCTGGCAAACTGGAATGATGTAGAAAGACAGCAGTGAGGAGGAAGTCCCTAGAAAGTATACAAAGCTGAATTGTGATCACACTCCATTGAAGTTGAGAGCTCCTGAAAGATCAGTTTTACTTTGATTGGTACCAGTCATGTGGGAGAAATCCTTGTTTCTATCTCTCTCCACTCTCATCTTTTTCAAATCTGCTTTCTCCTACATCTTCAAGGTTCACACTGCTCTGCAGAGGGCAAGGTGCAGGTACGATTGAGTTAACATCCTCCCGCCTTCCTTCAGATGTGCACAGATAACGCCAAGGAGTCTCACTGACCCCACCTTTGGAGTGCTAGTACTTGCAGCAGGAAAGACCGAATCCAACCTGAACCTTTTCTCCCTAGACACGTATTGTACAATACCACCTTTAGTGTGTTACCAGACATTACCTCTTGGCTGGATAAAATAGCAGGGTTCAGACCCAGAGCTTTCTAATCCATAGGTCAGATCTCTTCAGTTGAGCCAGGAAATAAACTGGCCCCATGAGTGAGAAGCTGATCAGGACACCAAAGCTTGCTTAACACATCCAGCTAGTAGGTATTTATGATTGCACAGACAGATGATATTCCAGATCCTCCCTTTTTAAAACAATTTTTAAGCGCTGTTTTGACCATTGACACTTGAACCCCACAGTTCCACCCTAGACAGCAGCAGCCTCAGTTTCTTAGTACCTCTTCCAGCTGATCCCCAGGATCTGCCCAGGATCCCCAGCACACCTCCCCAGATGCTTATTCACAGTAAGACTCCCAGTGCCTTCCCCATTGCTTAAGTATCTGGCAGATCACCTTCTCCAGGACCTGACACTTTGGGTTAGAGGGTCTTCTGTCCCTCTCCCACCTGCAGGCCCCAGTTTCTTCCGCGAAGTTCCTAATCCTTCCCCCTCCGACCAAGTATTTCCCATCCCTGAGATCCATGGTATATCCAGAGCTAAAGAGAGTCTGAGATGATGCTGCACATTACCTCCCCCTGGAAACGACAGCCATCCACTGCTGAGTTAGCACTCACCCTTGGCTTTCACCCCATGTCAGCTGGGTTTGCTTAAAAGCAGCTATCAGTCCAGAGGGCAACAGTATCAGTAATTCGCTGAAGCTTTGGTGTAAGAGCTAGCACAGCTCTTCTACATCAAGGAAAGCCGTAACAGAAATAATTTAGGAATGCTTCAGAAATGAGGGAATACAATTTTGTATGACACACCAGTATTTGATTAAATTGCACTTTCTGTAATAGATTACACGTATCTTCAACACTTCACATCAGATTTGAACTCTGATATGCAACACAAAAGAGGAGAGAAGCCCAAAAGGTAACTCTTGCTCCTACTTTTGGCTGAATAAACATACGGGAATCATCAAAGAATTTTTCCCTTCTGAAATATTGTGCGCGCATGATCTCAGAGTTTTATGTCAGGCATGAAAAACATGTGTTTAGGTCAGAAGCCTGACCACTCCACAACAGCTGCAATGATAGAGGAAAGGAAGTAACAGTTGCCTCTTCTGTTTGCCTGGTTTTACTGGTGAGATAAACTGGTTGATCCTACTACAATTAAGCAGCTAAATCCAGCTTAGGTTGGGCAAGCCTGAAAGGGGCTGTGCACAGCTGAACGGTGGCATTTCAAGGGTCTTGTTAGCGCCATGAGGCTGTGCAAGGAAACTCAAGCACTCCCTTCTCCTGCTCCACTGGGAGGGAGCCAAGGTGTTGCAAACAGCAGATGATGGAAAAAAAGAAGAAACACAAGAAGCATGCTGACAGGGAGCAGCCCCCAGAAAAGCTAAAAGAGAAGAGGTGTGGGGGGTGGGGGTGCAAACACCCACCATTTGAAGCAGCAGGAGGGAGGAAGAGGATGGACACTCTCCTTTTAAGCACCCTCTCCAGTCTGCATTAACAATGTAGGCAGGGCAAGAGCTGACTTCCACTTGAATATTCAGAAGTGCAAAAATATCACCAAAGTTAACTTTTGTGCTATTTAATGCAACTTAAATTCAACCTTGCATTGGATGACAGACTCGTGGTTGCTTTAATTGCATGAATTCTTTGCAGACTGCTAGCAAAAGACCTTGGGGCACAGACATGCATTAATCAGTAAATAGCTGTGGCAGTTTAAGACATTACAACCTTCCCAACTGTTTGCAATTTAGCCTCTGGCAGAGGTTGCCAGCACCCCTAACAGTGGATGGAACAGGTGAGCACTCCTCTGTGAGGCCAGCAAAAAGGCCTGACAGCCTCCCAGACCACCACCCACAGCACTTTAAGCCATAAGGCTGCATTTTGCAGAAGCAGCTGAACACTTGCACTGCAGCCTGCCCACCCTGAGAGCAGCACCTCTGGCACAGCAAGAGCAGGTCTGAAATCATTACAAGTATTATTAATTGGACATTTATTTGAGGCTTTAAAATTTAAGGGGCAATAATTATTCTATGGTTAAATTTTCCACTATAAACCCAACTCTCAAATTAGCCTGCTATCCCACATCCTCACTGCCCATTCACTCTATGCCATCTTCTCATTTGCATTGTGGGGATATAATTAAACAAGGGTTCTTTGGGTTTGTTTGTTTGTTTGTTTTTTACTTTACATTTTAAATTTGGGAAAGAAAGGAGAAGCTTAGTGCAGCAAGAAAAGTTCACCCACAGAGTCAGAGCCATCATTTGCATAGTGAATATGGAAGCAACCTCCCTAGAAAGCACAGCAAGAGATGGATGAAGGAAAAGGGGGAAGAGACCATAAATGTCTGAAAGTTTCAGAGAGTATAAATTGGCGATTTCTCTCAGAGTCCTGGAAGGTGGCCACTGTGTTTCAAATAATCAAAACCAAACTGGAAAACAGGACCAGTTATTCTACAAGTATCCATTTAATATGTGAAAAGTGATTTCTATTTTTTTATGAGACATCTGCTGGACATCTAATACAGTTAGCCCTAACCAAGTTCATCTCCAGATATGGATGGCAGTACCACAGTGCAAGGTAACGGTTTACACCTCAGGATGATAAATGATGCTATAAATTACTAGGACTAGCAGTTGTTGGTTGTGTATGTATCCTGGTGGGATTATGACTAGTCTGCACTTTGTACAGGTGGAAAAAATGCTACCACATAGTCATGTGTGTGAAATGCAAAGGAAAACCCCACATGTTCCTTTTCTCAAAGCATTCAGTTGTCTATGGGGACTTGTGAGTTGGGACAAAAGTAGATAAAACTGAGAAGAAAAAGAATAGTTTAAGTGATCAAAAATTACAAATATGTAATCAAAGAAAGCTATTTTGGACTTCAAGCTAATCCTGGTTAAATGGGGAGTAAAAAAAAAAAAAAATACAACAGCTAAAATGAAGCTGTTTGCAACACAAAAAGGCTGATAGCATCTATTGATTGGTATGAGGAACAGATGATTAGGAAGGGATGTTAAAAACCACAAGAGGAGGTTTGGAAATGCCAGGGCGCAGGACACAAAGTAGGAACAAGAACCCTGACAGTGGTACAATCGAATTACTAAGTGATCATATGTTTTCTCCAATCCCAAACTATTAACAGCAGTAATGTCAGAGCAACCATGATGATCTAATGTCAGAAACATAAAAAAAAATAAAAATCTCTCTTGTTTCTGCTGGGCCAGGTGAAATGGTTCATACAACAGTTGCACGATTGATAATCATTGAACCCATTTAGGATGCTGCTCCCAGTATGACATGATCCTGATCATGCAGTTGTGTACTATTTTTCCCCCATCAGACACTTACCTCGTTAGCAGTCAGTCAGCTGAATGTGAACTCTCCAAAGGAAACAGAGTGTGAGGTCCCACACCCCTAAGCACATGCCATCCAGTCTTGGCTCCAAATAAGAGTTAGAAATGCCTGAGTTGCACCTAGGCTGCTCTAACAAGAGCAGCTGCCTCTTCCACAAACACCAAGTCTGCCTTTATTCATCACCCTTGTTCGCTAATTAAAGGTGTTGAGAAAATAAAGGCAAAATTACCAGATTTGCCTGCTCATCTTCAGTCAAGGATCCTACTGTTTTTGAGTAACTGTAATTTACCTATGGCATTGTCCCTATTTACAGAAACCTCCTGTGCTGAGCCTGTCTTCAAGCATGACCTCAGGTGGATCAAGTGGAATACCTAGAAGAGGGACACTAAGCAGCCACCTGTCAACAGGATGGCTTAAGTAAGTTGTGCAGTATCTCACAGGAGCACCAAGCACACCTTTACCTACATAACATGGTACAAATGGCTGGATGCAAGTTAGGGACACAGTGGTTTGTCTGTATGGCCTGGATCTGACCTACCCTTGCCACTGAAGCTAGTAGGAGGGGACTGTGCCCACCACTAGAGGGAGGTAACACTTTACAAACACAGCAAGGGCCGATGAAGTTGCCCACAGAGCACAAAAAAGTCTTCTGAGACCAAGACCCAAGTTCTCAGGTCTGGAGAACAGCGGTCTCCTTTTGTCCTCAAGCACCCATTTCCTTCTACTCCTGTTCTTAAATACTTAGTCCTCAACTTTTGTTCTCATGGTTTGGTTCCCAAAAAATCCTACCTCCTCCGCTTCTACTTTTTGAGGTGTTGGTTCTACCTCCACATACCTTTCCTCCCCAGCTGAGGGCCAGAGGAAGGACCACTGGGAGCAGAGGAAGGAGTGACACAGCTCCAAGGCACTGTGACCAGGGCTCCCTGCCAAGAAGCACTGCACGATGAAGCCAGCCCAGTTCCCTGTTTGGAAAGCTTCATGTAAGAGAATCTTTGAAGCTTACTGCCAAACTCTAACAAGTCAGGGCACAGGACAAGCTCCTGTGAAAGAGAAGGGGAGATGCTTGATTAAACTGAGAACACTTTCAGAAACTGGCCATGGGCATCTCTGGCACAAAGCAAATCTACGCCCTTCCAAGTTTCCAAGATAAGACATACTAGAGCTTCAACTAAGCTGTTGAAAGTCTTCACATAGTGTGGAAAAACATTGTTCTTTTTTGCCTCCTGATTTCCGACTCAACATCTTAAATAACTGAACGCTCACCTAAAAATCTTTCCAAGATATTCCAGCTGAGGCAGGTACCTAGTACGAATCTCTTCAGCTCAGATGATTTCAATTTGGACAAGTTCAACAATTTAAAAGTGTGTTTTGCAGTTGTTAAATCAAACGTAATGCCAAAAACAATGCTTATAAGGCTCTGCAAGGGGGAATACACACATTGCCGTGAAGCAGAGGGGGAGCTTACGTAGGAATCACTAGTGCCTGGCAATAAAGAGGATGTAACAGAAAGCTGTGGGGAAAGGATATTTAGCTAGATGAGAAGGATGGACATACATGCCCAATGACAGTGTCTACACAGGCAGGTACAGCTGGACCTGAGCTTGCTGTGTCCTATCTGCACAAACTGCGTGGCCCAGAAACTGTAGCTGCACACGTGCAGCTTTAGGATCAAGAGAAAAAACCTTGTTGGCAGAGTGTTTACATTCAGGTGCCATAGTATATTAACATGGAAATCAGACTTCCAGACCGAAGCTCACCCACATCCAGCTGGCTCAGAGAACAAAGACCTAGCTAAAGCCTGTCTGCATCTGCCAACTCACCCTATGTTGTTTAGCAGATAAGTGGGCAAAAAGCCTGAAGTTTATTTTAGGAAGAGCACGTCTTACCCCAGGGAACTTTCAAAGAGGAGTCTTGTTGGAGATTCACATCAAGGAAGACGGAGCACTCTCAGGTTCCTGGGTCTAAAGTGCACCCTAACAATATCCCAGCTCCATGTCAGTATGTGACTTAGATGTGCATTGCCCCCAGCCAAAGACCCGTGAAAAAAAAAACAGGATCACAGGTTAAAAGGGATACCACAATGCTCCTTGAATGATTGGATGAACATGTCCATCCTACCACTTCGCCTTCACTGAAACGGAGTGGTTAGCAATTCTTCCTTCTCCGTCCTCCCCATCTCCCACCATGAGCAAATGCACCCTTCTAGCACATCCACTTCAAAATACAGAGAGATTTGCAGAAATAACCTTATCTAAATTAAGTTAGTAAAGTCTGGAAGGATAATGCTGACTGGGTAGCTGATATGACAGTGACTAGATCCCTTTGCATTTTGTAGTCTGCTAGGCTAGTACTTTCTGTATAAGGCATACCTTCAGTATACCAGCACGTCCACACACACCATTTTAAGCAACTGACTCGTGAAAACACAAGTCCTGTGAGTTGAAGCTTCGAAGAATAGGGAGCTCGCTCTTGACCACCAAGTGAGCAAGGAAAACAGAGTAAGACTGAGGGTTCTTCCTTAGCTTTAGAGCAGCAGTTCATTCATTATTCCTGTGGAGAATACATAGCCTTCTCAGTATTGTCAACAGCAAAATAACTCAAACAGGCACATAGGGATGCAAAAATATTGGCAGTGACAGTAACCTGTTGGTCTAATGCATTCGTCTAGATGAACAAACTAGAGGATGTTCTCCAATAGATTTTAATGGGGTTAAAGGGAAGATAAGAGTAGCTATATATAAACAGGTATACCAGTTTGAGCAACAAGTCCCTTAAAGGCAAGAAAGACCCCAAGCTGGGATTTAACCAGCCTTGACAATGACAAATTTAGGGATGTACTCAAGAAGAAAAATTGCTAACCTTGGCAAGTGGTTTCAGGCTGTCACAATTAGATGACAGTCAAGGCTACCAACAGAACACTGTGAGGAAAACAGGGTCTTTCTGGATCAGAATTTTTAAAATGTGAAGGGACGGAGTCACACAACAGGGACATGCTCTCTGTATGAGTTACATTATCTGACAACAGAGCACATCATCCAGTACTCTTTTGCAAGCTGCTTGGCAAGGATAAATCATGAAGGTCACAGGTTTGGGGGTTTGGTTTTGGGAGGTGGGAGGGATTAATTCAGGACAGAATGATAAAGATATCATCCTGGGCAAACTGGGACACACATTCTGTATGTTAGTGTTACTTATCACTAGCCAAGAACAGCTCAACCTTCCTTATTTACAAACGATTATAAAGAAAAAACATGGTGCAAACCAAATTTAAACAACTTCTAGGAATCACTTAAGTACTAGGGGATCTTAATGTCTGTGTATCTGCCAGAAGTTAGGTACAGCTGTAGCTTCAGAGTTCAAATGGAAATGAAAGATATATTTACAGGGCAATGGTTATTACAGCACACACAAAACATTTAAAATTCTAGTTGTGAACCTCATTAAAGCAATTAACAACAACTGATATTTTCACTGCACAGGGGAGGAGAACCCACTCAAGCCAAGTTCTTCCATCTCATTATCGAAGCTGGCTCCGTTTCTTCCCTCAGCCACTGTAAATGGTTGTTGTTTGTTTTCAGCTAGCACTGCCACAGATTGTCCTCTCCTCCTGGGTCTCAAGTGACCACAGAGCCAATAAACTGGACAGATGCTATTCCAATTACAAGTTCCATCCAAAGAGCCAGCCCCTCTAAAGCAGCACCATGCAGCCCACATTTTTATTATAACATAGTGCAAAAGTATACCAAAATAGCAACAACACAATCCTGGTGCTTCAGTGATGCAAAAAGAAGCAACTCAGTTGTGCTCTTACTTCAGTTGGAGTGCCCCTGTCAGTGTGGAGGGATCACGGTTATGGGCAGAGATATGAATAACTTCCCTCAATGCAATTCCTATGAAAGCTCCCTTTATGGTCAAGCCTTTGAGAAAGAGGATACGGAAAGGACCTCCACATCCAGAGCAAGGCTTCTCACCCCCATGCAGCTTCCCGGAATATATTCACCCTCCCCAAGCAAACAAGCCAGCCTGCATTGACACCGCACACAGAAGCAGCTGCTGCCTTTACGGATGCCATTGCAGTTTTGCCTTTCTTTCAATTAAAGGGCTAGAGGGCAGAAACATGATGGGAGTGCACCATGGTTTCCTCTGGACAAAGTCCTTACCCAGGCTACAGGCTGCCCAAAAGCTAAATTTAAGTCAGCTACTTAGGTCCTACATCAGAACATGGTTAGCACGTACAACATTTTACCCTGTGTAAGGGGTACAGAAAAAGCAAGATGGCTGCCAGTCCCCCGGGCTGTGTCAGGAGTCAGCTGGAAGAGGGAAGGGAAGGTTAAGCTAAGGCACTGTCAGACAAGCACAAGTACTGCCGAGCCATTCACTGAAGCGAAGGGAGGCAGGGGAAGGGAGGCAGGGCCAATTTCAGAGGAGAGCTCAAAGCACAGAGGCTGCGCAACTAAAGGTTTTCAGAAGCGGAGCAACACGAAGTACGGACACAGCTCTCGCTGTGACCGCGTTGGGATGCACCACCGGCAGGTGCTGTAGTCATTTCTAAACCCCCCTGGTGCCGTGCGGTTATGCCGATGCAAGACTTGGAATAAAATGTGGTACCACCTAGCATACAATAAAAGAGACAGTAGTTGAAAAGCTGTTGACATATTTATTTGGAGGTAGCAGTTTAATAATGGTAGTAGCTTGTAATAGATAAAGCATCAAATTTCTACGGGTCATTTCAATGTAGGCCTACCTACACCCAAGAGTGACGGCAATGGGATTTTCCAATGGACGTCAGGGTGTGTGAGGTTGGGGCTCTCTCTAATCAGTAATGGCTAATGAACCATTGAAATTCACTGTATACTTCTGCACCAGTGTGACCGCTACTGTCAGTGACAGTTCTGTGTTTATATAGACCATATGAGAGAATGCTGTGGTGAGCTCAGACAAAAACTTCATCTGCAGAAGAGGAAACCTCGGTCCTCTCTTTCTGCAGTTCTCTTTTCCGCTTGCTAGCAGGGCCACAAAGCTGCTTTTGAGAGAATAATGTGTTAAGAGAGCTAAACTGGAGTTTTATTGCACTTCAAACTCTGCCAATTCAGCTGAGGCTGGGCTTGCCTAGCAGACACGCTGCCTACTGTTGGTCACCAGCACACCTGTCAAGTTTTCTTGGCTGGAAGGAAGACTTTCTGTTCTCCTCCAGAAGGCCATGCCTTTTTACTTCTGTGCCCTCACAGCCAGCGTGGGCTGGCTGCCATATGTCAGGGGCTGCATTCTGCCATCAGCAGCAGGGAGGTAGCTCTGTTCGTATGGATGCAGCCTGCAACTCCACAAACAGCACCAGAGGCTTCTGCAGGCACCTCAGCCATTGAAGATAAACAGCAGATCCTTTCACTTTTCCTCTCCCCACTTCTGCTGAAGATTTTTTCCCTCTCAGCTTTTTTTTTTTAACTATATGAGAGCTAAGGAAGTAATTTGCAAAGAATCAACAAGAGTAACTTTTCCTATAATTAGCTGCCAAATGGGTTTTTGTTAAAAGGAAAAAAATGCATACATACACTACGCAGTTTTTTCTCAGCAAGTGAATTTCTTAGTATCGCATTGTTTTAAGAACAAGTTTTCAAAAGAGTCTATTATGTAGGTGACTAAAAACACTTATCCTGGGTCTTGGACTTGATATTTTTAGTTTGGCATTTATCTGTTCCTTGAATGGGTGACTGAAACACTAGTCAGGGGTCACACACTTGCAGTGCTGACTCTGGTCTGTCCATACACAGTAGCTCTTGTATGAGCAGCTGTTTAGGAAGCACTTGCTCAGATCTCCTGCCACAAAACATCCAACAGTGAGAAACCAAAATAGGTTCTGACTTGGAACAGAACAGCTTCTAGGAATCCCAAGCTGGCCAAAAACACAGTTTGGCAAGCCTTACTTGGTTCGTGGCCCCATCAGTCACTCGGATACTTACATTGGTTCACTCAGAAAATGGAAGTTGAGAGTGAGATACAACTTGTTATTTACTCTTATTTTACCACATGGGTATTTGATAACTTCTGAAAAATTGTGACAGCCCTTGAAAATCATATTATTTAAACTATGTCACTGATGCAGCCGCCCAGTACAACAGAAACGTGGCAACTTCTCTTGAACAGGCAGAATTCCTCATTGTGTTTTCCACTCCTGTCTGGGAAATCTTTGCCTAGTCTACAAGGAAAAGTCATTGTGATGCCAATGGAGATGCAGCAGCTAAGTTAGAAAAAGACACCTTTCCCCAGCATTTCTCTACAGACAGAAGAGCACAAGACAGTAAGAAACACAGAAGGAAAGCTCAGTTTCTTTCTCATTTGACAACTGAATAAAAGTCTTACCTGAAAAGTTGATATCAAGGGAAAACAGAAAAAATGACCAAGCACTGAAAGGTGAAAATTTAACATAAAGTTCAGACTATATTCTCTGCCACACTGACTGGTAAGTGTGTATTAAGGGTTGGACTTGATGATCGTGGAGGTCTTTTCCAACCTAAGTGATCCTATGACTCTATGATTAATTCCTTTCAAAATGGGGATTTTCAATGCAATTTTCTTTCTTGCATAGAAGTGTTGTTTTCCCAGCTGGTTTGTTAACTGAGATTTCACTCTTGCAGCACCACCCCTCCTTCACACTTGCAAAAGCACCATTTCACCACTTGACACATCTGCTCGCTGGTCCTATATGTCATCTCATCCAATTTTAATTAAAGTCTAATTGCTAGTATGTTTTAGCCCAGTTCTTTTTCCAGAATTCTGTCATTACATTCAAGAAGGGCAAGAAAGAAGATCCTAGCAATTACAGGCCTGTCAGTCTCACGTCAGTGCCTGGTAAAATTATGGAGAAGATTATCCTGGGAGTTATTGAAGCGCACCTGGGGGACAAGGCAGTCATTGGTCCCAGCCAACATGGGTTCACGAGGGGTAGGTCCTGCCTAACAAATTTGATTTCTTTTTATGATAAGATCACCCATCTAGTCGATCAAGGGAAACCAGCTGATGTGATCTTTTTGGACTTCAGCAAAGGTTTTGATACAGTTTCCCATAGGATCCTGCTGGACAAAATGTCCAGCATACAGCTAGACAAAAACATCATACGATGGGTGAGCAATTGGCTGACGGGCAGGGCTCAAAGGGTTGTGGTAAATGGGGCCACATCAGGCTGGCGGATGGTCACTAGTGGGGT
>VXAA01007382.1:559875-579645 GCA_013399115.1 Anseranas semipalmata
TAAAGGAGAGGAGGTGAGAGGAGAGGAGAGGAGAGGAGAGGAGAGGAAGATGGCAAATATGGCAATATGATAAATTGCCAAAGTAGCAGATTTATGTCTGGTCTGTCAGAGACCAACATAGGAGCTACTCAAAAGAAGGCCACATACCACATTTGTGATTGGATTCCTCACATCTGTTCTTACACAGAGCAGAAACAGCAACACAGGTGAGGAAGCAATGGAGATAAGGAAGCCTGGGCTTCCTGTGATTCATGTCTTGATTCCTAGGTGCCCATATAAAGCTCTTTCCTTGCTTGATGCTAGCAGCTTACCTGTGTGGATTCACTACCATCTAATAAGGGACAAAGATCTTCCCTTCAGTGAAGGTACCCATGGGGTCTCTGAATTTTGTGAAAATAGGCAGCTAAATTGTCGAGTTATCATCACAGCCAATTGCAAACTAGCATCATAAAAGTTAGTGTGGTAGAAGTCACATACACATACACACAGATTTTCTGCCCAGCACTTTTGGCTTGCCATTTTAGCTTACTAATGGAAACAAATACAGTCATTGCCCCTAAAATACAACCACCCTGTTCTAGTGGCAATCCAAACTGGCACTGGCCAGAGAAACAGCTTTCAGGATTTATATTTGAATGGGTTCAGCAAGCTGTTTTGAGCTTGCAAAAAGTGTTGATGCCCATAAAAATAATCTGTTCCTGCTCAGCTTTCAAGCATCATGTAGCACCAGGTCAAAAGACTTTCCACAGTGGAAGAGGACCTCCTTAAAACTGGCAATGGTCGGCCAGTGCTCAGGTAGTCCAAAGACCTCTTTCTTTCCCGAATTAAAAGACTGAGCTTCAGAGGACTCCCCATGCAGCATCATGATTATATGCAGTATCTCTTTGTCCAACCTACACTACCAGATTTCTTTAAAAACCAAGTTCTCACTTTTTACACATTCTGAAGTATGTTAGCATACCACATTAGCCACAAGCCGCAAGGGATACGCATTCTTTAATATTTTCTCTTATCAATGAGCAAGGCAAAAAAAAAAAAAGGGAAAAGCATAATGAAAGTGACAGGTGGATTTTGAAAAGCACTTCAGGCTACAGCTAATAATAGAATACCCAGTTTCAAATTAAAAGTTTGAATGAGTAGTCTGACATGCTCAAATGCTAAAGAAACACTAGTGATTTTCCAAGAGCTGGTCAGGGAGACTGAGCATGCCAGAATGCAGGAGCAGCATGTGAAGCTTCTCATACAGCAGCTGGCCTGAATCCAACCTCCTGGAACCCAGCCTCCTGGACAGACTTCTTCCTCCAACGAAGGGGAGCTGGGCTGCACACCCGGGCAGCATCCAAAGGCAAGCTTTGCTCCAGCTAAGCCTATTCTCAGCCTTGCTCAGAAGAGGCACTGCCTGGCACGGGTGATACCAGCCAGCGCAGGTGGCATGAGCCTCTGTGCACCAGCCTTCACTGCGTACCAACCCTCTCGGTTATCCAAACGGCCAGTGAAAGCAGAGTTTAAAGTTCACCTCACCGCTTTCAGGATGTTCCCAAAAGGAGCTCCAGTGTCAGAGCAGGAGCTTAAGAAACGTCTGACTCACTACTGACAGAGGGGTCGGACAGCTTGGGTGTTTCTATCTGCTGGCCCACAGACAGCATAAAGGATTGGGGCAGGGAAGGCTATTTTCTGAAAATAAAGGAAAACGTTGAAATGCTCCTTAAGTAGCTACATCCGGATATTCTTTGAGGACCCCGTTGTCTCATTATAGCCCAAAGCTACCAAATAGCTACTTTCAATCCTTAAATTCTCCCAAACCCACTGAAGATGGAGCAACCCCCTCGAACCCATCCCGTGCTCCTCCCACAGGCAGGCAGCTTAGGTAAAGCACAAAGGGCCCACTTCTGCACACACGGTGCCCAGCACAGGAAGCAGGACCCTAATAAATCCCACACTCATAATAAGCGGTGTTCCCTTCCATAATATGTGTTCACGGGGTAAAATCTACTGAATGCAGAACGGATGCAGCAGCCATCGCCTGGGCACTTCAGCACAGCACAACACAGCACCCAGGGAGCATTTTGTGAAAAGGAAGAAGCCTAATTGTTGAATGGAATAGAGACTTAGTCCATTGCCACTTGCTAAAATTAAACATATCCAGTACTCCTTTGTTCTAAAATCCCATTACCTACAGCCACAAGCAGGAGGTGAGCTATGCCAGGAGTACCTGTATATGTACTCCATCCTAAAAATGCTGAAGATCCTTCCTATAATGCCTTTGGCATCTGCAGCTAAATAAAGACAAGCCAAGACATAAGGTGCTTTGTAACACAAAAATATTCAAAACTGAAATACAGGCACTTGCAACACCATTTTCCAATCCAAAGGGATTAAACAATTATGTATTTAATTAAAAAAAATGGGACATCAGTTTCACCCTGTTTCTATGCACACCAAAACTCATTTCCTGCTGTGGTTTCAGAAGCAACTCTGGATAACTACTTACACAAAGACAGGTAGGAAAGCAGGTTAATTTCTAAGTCTCTCCATGTTGTGGTTCTTAAGAAACAAACAACCAAACAAAAAAGTACATAGAAAAAAAGGGGAACTATTTTTTATACTTTAAAGACAGTCCAGGATATACACTCAAATAGTGAATATTCATGTGGTTAATCCTTAAATACTTCAGATATAGCCAAGGGAGAAATAATAGCTCATTGAGCTGCCAAACTACAAGGAAGATTCAATTTATACAGAGGAACAAGTGAGGGTAAATTAAAGTTGCAGTTTAAAATTACTCATCCCTTGGTAAGCACAGCTTGATGGCTTGTGTTGCATACACGTTCAACCTGGCAATCTGGCTCAGGTGATAGAGTTGTTTTGAGCACTGGGCCAAAGTTTTACATCAAAGCAATTTCACATTGCCCTAGCAGCCAAGACAATGGGTATCTTTCTCGTATGACTTTTTTTTCATAAGAAACTATTCTGGCCTTCTTTTAACGCTTAGCGAGTCAGCTTTGGCTCATGCATTGCTCCTAGTGAGCTCCTACCACACAAGAAGTCCACCGTGCACCCTGGTGCTCCACTCCCAGCCGCCCTGGCCTATTTGGAACTACAGGCAAATCCCCAAGTGCGGCTTACTTGTGGGCTGGTGCTCTTCCACCTTTTGATGATTATAGCCCTTTGATTAGAGCCCTAAAGCAACTTCAGTCATTTGATGCTTTCCCACAATATCTTCCTCCCTTCCCCCTCAAAACATGCCCCAAGGACAGACGGGTTCCCACAATTCACTGGGAAATAAAGAGCAACTCAGCTTACCGCAGCAAAAAACTATGGGAATAAAACATTGGCCGTCCTAGCAACGGGTTTATGTGACTGAAGTGCCCAGGCACACACCGTAATCCATGCTGTTTACAAGTGTTCCGGGCCTAGCGACCCAGGTTGGTCCACCGGCTCTGCAGCTGGGTATGTTTTACATAAGAGGCTACCTAGTATGCAGAAGAAACATCCAACTGAACACCAAATTCATTTGTACACTACATGAATACTATCCAGGGCTTGCAAAAGTTTACTATTTACAATTAAGTTTGTTCTGGAAGAGTGAAGAGCTTCACATTTTGGAAACAGGAATTACAGATAGTGAATAAAGGTCATCTTGCAATTAAACTAGATGAAAGAGACTAACAACCTTACAGTCACATCTTACCAAGAAGCATGTGTGACACTGGGCAAGTCAGAATGTGATCATTTTCATCTCTGACGTGGATGAAATATTCAGCTAGCCCTTAGTTCTGAAGCTTTGTTCATTAACCTTTGAGCATTTGAGACTGACTGCATTTACAACTAAAGCAATGTAAATATTTACCTGGGAAGCAGGAATAATAAAATACTGCGAATAAGAGTTGAACTAAAGCTAACCTCAGTTTTAAAATCTGTCTTGAAGTTGTTTGACTGTCCTCAGTCACACAGCCATGATGTTACATTAACAGGCTTCTTCCTGTTTAATTGCATATAATTTTTCTTGAGATGTGTGTTTAATACTGGCAGTTAAATGGATCATTAGGATTGGAAATGCCCATCTCTTTGGAGATGAATAGGATGGTGCAGGGTAAGTTTCTATTTTCAAAGCTGCCATTAGCATGCTGATAGCTTTCTTTAAGGCACCATTAACACAGCAGCAGCCAAGACTGACTTACACTGCTGCAAAACTACTATCCAACAAGTTTAATTCTTTTTCCCTTACCTACATGAATCTTTGCAGAAATCTTCGCAGGTCTGTTTGTACACTGAATATTAGGAAGATGCAAAAGGAGAAGTCAGCAGTGTCTGTAGTTCCTTTATCTGTGTGTTATCTGTCACTGCACTTCCACAACAAAGTGATGGGAGCGGGTTGCATGGCTGACTTTTGGAGGAATGCTGGGTCCAAATCAGCACTCAGGCCCTTACCATCCTTACTCTTTCACACCTCTGCCCACTGCTCAGCCTCTTGCAGGACAGCAGTCAGGGCTCCCACACCTGGCAGGTCCACGCACCTCGCCTCCGTGCTGTGCTCCCGGGCTGTGGGGCTTGCCTGCCCCCTTCTCCTTCCTCCCCTGTCCCCACTCTGACCTGTACGGCTATTTCACACTCAGTGCTGTCAGCCTGTTGCAAGCCGAATCTTTCAGCATACCAAACAGCTGCGATAGGAGCAAATGAAGATAAGAAATATTGTTGCAGAAATTGACATTTAAATGGGTTTCATGTTGAAGAAATGCGCGTCAAAAATGAGTCTTCCCATAAAAAGTAAACGAGTGGTGCGACACACCGTTCCTTCAGGGTGACATGGCGGCTCTGACTGTGGTAAACCAGCAACAAGGCCCAGGGCTGCTCCGAGCCCCGCAGCAGCAGCACGGCTCTGCGAGACCAGCGCATAGAACAGGAAGAGAAAAGCAAGATCTCTCACCAAATATTGTATTTGCAGTCAATGGCACAGGCAAGCTCAAGAAAGAAACACCTCCCAGCCAGCACTGTGGAAAAGGCCACAGGACTGCTGTCGACCTTTCTGCTTTCTCCAAGGGTGCACAGGTTTTCCCTCATTTGTCACCAACCTGCCCGCTAGGCAGGACTACTGCTTCAAAACCATGCTTTGGCCAGGAGTCAGCTTCAGCATCACTGCTGCTCTGCACTGAGCACTACAAGATGTGAGTGGGGAGGATTTTAAACTAGGAGAGAAGAGATTGTGCTCCTTTTCCTCCAGCTTGCACTCTGTTCGTCATCTCCTGCAGCGTCTCAAACACTACACCAGAATAATGCCAAGTGGGCATGCCTTTGCATATATTAATTCCCCTCGTACAACACACACACGCACACCCTCTGCTTGCTGTTGCTCTTCCCTTCCCCGTGCCTGACAGCAAGCAAAGACTCCACTCCTGCAGCAGCACAACAGCTGTAAGCCTGCAACACAGGCTGTGCGCACAGCTCCTCTGAGAGCCAGTCTGCATTAATGCATGGATGGCTTCCCCTGTTTTGCCTCGTCTGTGTACCTTGTCTTTCGAGGCGAGAAATTCCCAGACTAGGTTTTAATGCAACTTTCTTGACATCAATTTACTAACTGACCACTTGCAAAGCAGAAAAGCAGAAACCCAGATGACGGCTAAAAGAAACAATCAAACGGATTGGAGTCACCATGAAAGACAAGCCAGTGTAGGAGGACAGTCAGACACACTCTAGCTTCATTGCTTTTATGCCTAACAATGCAGCTCTGAAAATCAGAAGGGAAAAAATCTGCTTTTTCAAGGCATAGCCAGCCAGTCTGCTGCACTGTTTCAGAAGCACGTCTCTGTTCAGCGCTGTGGAAATAATTACATGTATAGTTCAGGTTTTGCCTTCTCATAAAGGTTAAAGAAAAAAAAAATCAAAAGAATGAGAAAATGGTGATAGTCTGGAATAAAAGCAGATGCTGTAACATCATGCTGAACAGGTCACTTTGAGACTAATGTTGAAAGACCACCTCTTTCTAACACTAACTATTTGTACCATAGCTGTAGTACTAAAATTAAACAAGTGTTAAGCTGGGCTTGGCGAGTGGAAAATTGCTTCTATTAAAAAATTTGCCTCATAACATTCCTCTCAGAGGCACAGGGTGCAGAAAATCAGCTCGTAACTGCCTATTATTCTGTTTTTACTATAGCCTGTATCTCAGACATTTGGACCTGGCACTTGCTGTTCCATGAAACACCAGCAACAATTTATCTCACTGAACATCTGTCAGCCCAGAAAATTCTGAGGAGACCATTCCACCCATTAGTGGTAGGCTTAAAGCAAGTTGGCATCTGCAAAAGCGTCCCTAAAGACACTTGCCCAAACGCTCTGCACAAGAAGTTGCCAAAAACACTGGACAAATTCTTTAAAAGCATTTGGGCACATCGTGCCTTCAGAGTTAGATGTACAGACATCCTCATTTAATTGTAGAAATGCCAGCCGCTGTTGATAGTAATCATGTTATTTTTCCCTCTAATCTGTTTCTAGTGTTATTGTAGATCCCTCAATACTGGCATTACTTTAAACTTTATTCAAACAAGTTTTCCTAAAATACAAAATTACAGTACCCACTTGTCCCAAAATCAAGCTCTAGAGCAAGAGAAGCCAACTTAAAACAGAACCACTGTCAATCCCTAACTTCAGATGTTCCCTCTTCCATTATACCTACAGTGTGTATATTTCCTTGAGTCTTTAAAGTCTAATGAAGAAGACGAGGATAGAAGGAGACAAGGTGGATCAGGGACTTGGGGGCACAGGAAGAAAGCAGGCTACTGAAAAATTACTTACTTGTATCAAATTGGCACCTTCTACTGACCATAGCCCTGCTGCCAGAAGCAAGCCAGCAGAGGTTAGGCAAGGAAACATCCACCCACATCCCTGGACCAGAAGTACTCAGTAGGGAATGAAACAACATGGCAAAACATAGACAGGGCCACCAGGCCCACACAACTTTCCATTCTCTCCGTTGCTTCTCCAGTGCCTGCCTACCTGGCCTTGATAAGCCAACAGTTTGTTCAGAGGCAGTGGATATCCTTCCACTGCCTGCTACAGAGACGGACAAAAGCAAGCTCTAGAGGAGAGAGGAGTATTTGCTCTCCCCTAGTGAAAGACATGGTATTTAGGACAGCACCGAACTTGCTGACACTGCAGTGGAGAAATAGGTGGAGGAAGGGTAGGAAAATCTCTGTCTTCTCACAGCCCAATCAACAACTGCAGCCTTTTTACTTTCTAGGACAAGGGTTCCCGAAAGAGTTCCCAACCACTCCATCCTCCCAAGCACTTAAATTTTAGAGCAGTTCTCAAGGCAGGAGATATGCCCTTGTGGTATGCATTCTAAGTGGGTAAATTACCCTAGAGCCACAGGCAGTAAAAGAGGGGATGTAGCCAGCAGGTGGAGGTGTGGGCAAGACACAAGGTGGAGCAGCAAGTTATCTGGGATTCATGCCATTGCTACTAAATTATGAAAAACAAGCACCACAAGAAATGCAAGACCAAATGCCACAAGATTCTGAATTTTGAAAACTCTACAACTCATGGTGCCCATAACTGATAACAAAAGTCAATCCTCTGTTACTATGGCTATAGCTCTCTGTCATCTTTATCACAACACCAAATAAAATCAATTGGTGATGTGATCTTAAGAAAAAGATTTTAGGATGCCAAAATACCCTTTTGTTTCCCCCAAAAGTACTTCCTGTAATAACACAATATATCAAGAATTCCATTCAGGCATAAGTTTAAAGAATAAAAATAAATAAACCTCTGCTCATTATGCAGAGAAAATAAAGAATCGTGCACTCTGCAACTGCAGTGTCATTACTAAGCATAGAGAAGGAACTGACATCCAGTCATGGTAAGGTTTAAACTTCGTTTAGCCTTCTTGAGTACTAACAGTGGTATTTTACTGTTTTCATAACTGAACTGTCAAAACAACTTCAACTTATCCAAAAATATCCATAACATGCTGTTTAAGGAATTGTTGTCTAATTTGTGAATCTCTACAGAAGTCTAAAGGAAACACTAAAGTGTGAAATTGCTAAATGACGAAGAGGCATTGATCACAAACTACACTGAGTAAGAGAGTAAGAGAAGCATTCAGCACTTTCTAACCATACCCATGATATGGATCCGATCTCAGCAAAACATTTGTTGAAAATCAAGTGCTGTCTCCAAAGCAAATGCCTTGTATTCTTGATATAAAAATAGGACATGCTAAGTCTATGCATGGTTGTCACTTCTGTTAAACAAAACACTCCAAAGCAGATATGGAGGACATGTCATGTTTTTTGTCCTCATCCACTTTCACACAAGGCAGAAATAGTTTGGTATTAGCAAATACATGTTGTACTCTAAATAACTGTTACGCAGTCATCCTTGAGCTGCACAGTAAGTTAAGCCATTGAGAGCTTTCTAAATGGTGGTACCTTGAGGATTACGCAGGTGGAACAATTTTCCACAGAGCAGTCACAGGACATCCCTAGCACTGCCTGATCCATAGTAGCAGGTCTGTCTTCACCTCAGAATAAGGGAAGCCCGGTTGACTTCTTCCCTGCAATTTGTACATAATCCTGCACATGGGAAGAATGCAATGGAGAGAAGTAAGCTAAGCCCATATTGTGTTGTTGAACCACACAGAAGGCAGAAGCTGGAGAGAGGACTTCCCATCTAGGAAAAAAAAGTGCTTGTAAGAGCAAGCTGTGCTACATGGAAGCAAAGTTTGAATGCACTCCAAGCTCCACAGCTAGACAACACAGGAGGAACATACAAGGCATTTTCTACAATTAAAGGTTGCCAACCTCATCCTTGCATTGCCATATTCACGAGGGGGAGCAGAGGGGCAGGCGCTGATCTCTGCTCTCTGGTGACAGCGACAGGACCCGAGGGAATGGAGTCAAGCTGCGACAGGGGAGGTTCAGGTTGGATATCAGGAAAAGGTTCTTTACCGAGAGGGTGGTCGCGCACTGGAACAGGCTCCCCAGGGACATAGTCTCAGCACCGAGACTGTCGGAGTTTAAGAAGCATTTGGACTGTGCTCTCAGACACATGATCTGAATTCTGACTTTTGGGTAGACCTGTGTGGAGCCAGGAGTTGGACTCGATGATCCTTGTGGGTCCCTTTCAACTCGGGATATTCTATGATTCTGTGATTCTATGATTCTATGATTCTAACAAGGCTTTACTTGGAAACCAATACCATGCTTGGAACTGCCCTTCTAGCCTATGTAGAGATCTGTTTCCCTTTCAGATGGGAATAAAACTCATACAGAACTAGCTGAGGTTCCTAAGCACCGACCTAGCACTTCAGAGGAGCCCTGAGATTCATCAGCAGTTTACTCCTTCAGTCAGACCACAGTGGTGTCATGCTCTCCTAGCATGACCCCTGACAACCTAGGACCATGTTAGATCAAATTTGACAGATTGACTGCTTTCTTTTAAGAGCAGAGGTGAAAAAGACCCAAGGAAGAGAGTTTAAGAAAACATTTCAACCAAACAAGGATCAACACCAGGTCTTTTGTGCTCTGGGAATTTAGGCTAAACAGCAGTGTAATTAAGCAGGTTTGCCTCTTGGGGCACTTCAGGGATTAATTACTCCATCAGAACGCTTGAGAGAACACGGGGAAAGAACACGTGATATAATGAGGCCTCTAAATAGCCCTCCTCACCTCAGGTTCAGCAGTCTCGCAGAAATCGTCTGTTAGTCTCCAGTACTCAGTTCTCTACACTGAGAATTTGTGTAAAAACTGACTTCCACCATAACAGTCATACAGGATGGGTACATCAAGTATCAGACACAGTCATGGTCTTCTCACCACATTTTTGTCTGACCAGTCAACTACAGCGCTATTGGTCGGAATAACAGTTTTTCAGTGCCAATATTTCTTCAGTCAGAAGTATTAGGTCATGCCAGATTTGACATGGGAGACAAGAAGCCTGTCTTCTGTGGGGGAAAACTGTTTTATTCAGTGGAACCAAAACAAGTGCTCTCACATTCTGCAGGATCCAGGAGCAATGTAATCTTGTTGCAGAAATTCAGTTGGCAAGAGACCTGGAGAGCTTTCTGTAGTCTGTAGCAAGTCATTCCTTCAAGTGGTGGCTGGGCATAGCAGTGTACTCTGCACGTGATGACTGCTAGACCTCCCTCTGCCTCCCCCCAGATATTAATTTGGAGCAGCAGACGAGGCAGGGACTTGCAGTCGATGCATTTTGGCCCCGGTCCACCAGTGTCAAGAGACATCAGCAGGAGTTCTAACATGCTCCTAAGCCGGCACTCCTCTCCCCCGGGGGCCAGAGACATCGGTTAGCTCCCCGGGCAGGTCCCCAGACTGCCAAAGATAGAGCGCTGCCTGAGGAATCTTTAAAATGAATTTGTTAAACTGGGAGTGGAATAATCTGCTGTGACTAGCCCGCCCAGGACAACAAACCCTAAGTGAAGGGAGCTAAAGACTGTGTGGGACTACTGCGTGATTCCACTGTGATTGTCAGTTCCCAAAAATGTATTTTGGTGCAAGGCCCTGCCTCCTTCCACTTGCTAAATTCAAGGCCCAGCAAACTACTAACCCAGAGCAAGAGCTAAAAATCTAGTCACCACATAAATATTTCAAGTGGAAATCTGGCAGGAACTTAAAAAAATGAACAGGAAGAAGTGTTCAGAGATCTACTGAAAAGGAAGGCAAAGGAGAGAGGTTGTTGAGGTGTTTTGTCTTACAGAAATAGTCTTGGAAGCCTTCACTGCAGGCAACCTGAGACAAGGCAGCCTCCAGATTACAAAGTGAAGGATTGACCTTGCTTCCTCATCTAAGTACATTCGGTGATCAGAATTACTTCAAGACACTACAGAAAATCTTCTCTGTAAGAGCTTGGTCTTGATAAACAAATAGCAGTTGGACACCTACAAGCAAGTCAACTACTAGTTTGTTTAGCTAGAGTTTTAAACCCCTACTGCAGCGACAGCTGGAGTAAGAGCTGAGATGTTTCTGGCAGCCAGTGAGCAACTTCCCGCCAGCATTCCTCCCCACATTAGCTTCTGCGCTCGGAGAGGATTCAGTTTTTAATATTAAGAGGAGGAATTCAACCACAATCGAATTTTAGGAAGTTTTGTTAGTTTTCTTTTTTTGATTCCCTCTCTAGGGAACCTGCTGTGGCGGGGGGGTTGGACCCGATGATCTCTGGAGGTCCCTTCCAACCCCTACAATTCTGTGATTCTGTGTGATTCTGTGATTCTTGGAAAGAAGAATAAGCAGGTTTGCCTCAGTGCACCTGAAACTGGAAATACACAGTTTGACAAAAAGTCTAGAACAGTATGATTACTAGCAGCACAACAAAACCAAGACCCCAGAATTTATTCCAGAACATCTGGACTTCTTTTCTGACATAAACTGCAATATGTGTTTCAGGTATTATCTTTCAAAATGTAAAGCAACCAACAGTAAAAGCTCAAGGCAATCTCTGTGCTTAAAGTAAATGTGTCAAAATGCTATATATCAGTCACCTAAAGTAGAACAAATCATTTGTACTACACTAGAGTTAATTTATGTATCTATTTCAAAGAAGTTATCATTCAAGTGCTAAAATAAGTTAGGATCTTGAGCAGTTAACATCATATATTTTCCAAGTATTGCTAAATTAATTCTATGAAATATTAGCGAGCACATTTCTCCTCTAGTCTGCAGACATCTAGTCAAAAGGCAGATTCTTTTGTAAGGTAATAAGTGATCTACAGTATCACTGTCTTGATACTTCTGCCCCTCTACTGTGGCCATCACTTGACCCTAATGATGCTTAGAGTAAGGACAGATGATAAAGTGCATTTACAATCTATTTAAACTTTATCCCAGAGTGCGAGTCCAGACAAGATCATGCCAAGCAAGCACAGGTCTTTTGTCTATGTCCTTCTATAATTTATGAAAGAAGTGAGAAAAAGCCTAGTGCCTGACAGGTATACTTAAACCTATTAAATAATCTGGAAAGAAATACCATATAACTGAGTTGCTCCATTAAAAAATGGTATCAAATGCAAAGAGTTTATCTGCAAATGAGAAAGCAGCCTCTCTGATCTAGGAGATCCTTCCCAATTCTGTGTTCTAGAAAGTAATCCTATTAAGACAGTCTGATACAAGGATTTTCATTAGGCGTTTGTTGTGCCATCATTTGCATTTATCAAGTCCAACACACAGGACTGAAGTGTGTGATCCTGTTGTTAGCAGCACACTCAGAATGGTGAACTGTTCTCCATCCAAAATTTGTGTCACCTGTAGACTAGCTCCCACTGCACAAGCTAGCCATTTAGACACTTGCCATTACATCTCTTCAAAGGAGTGCTGCCTTTTGTGCTAGATTTGCTCCACATGCAGAACCATATTACACTGAATTAATTAAGCTATCGACATTCTCATAATTAAAGATCTACAATACACAGAATTTTTCCCTAGGTTCAGATCTACTAGATCTGCACTGCTGATAAATATCACACATATTAAAAAGATACAAGATGCCTTCTGGGGCTGTGATCTGTGTGTTCCCTGAAAATAGTTTAAGATGCTGTGTTGAACTGGTTCCTAGAATAGATACCATGTTCCTTAGGGGGAAAAAACAAGGTAACAGTTCTGCTATTCAAATGCGAGCCTCAGAATTAAACACTTATCACTTCAAAGAAGATTTGATTTGTTTCAGTGTGCACCTCTGCCCAAACAGTTCTTCGTTCCAAGAAGATCTTTAACGTGCTAAATTTATTCTACCTTTGAAATACCGTCATACTGCTGCTGTACGGACTGCATAAAATTAAAATTTTATCCCCCCTTCTCCAATGTTAATAACTTCTGGAAATCTTGAGTTAGATAATTCCATGTGTCACACTGGGGGGCAGCAAAAGAAACTGCCAATGTTTTATGACAGGCAGCCAAATGTTGCAGTGACATAGATGGATGGCCATGTCTAACCTACTCAATTTGTGCTGTCAAGTAGAAGTTTCTGGAGTTAGATAGAAGGAAGGAAAATAAAAAGGGAAGGGAAAAATGAGAACTTAGACTTCTTATACTGTAGGCAAGACTCAAGGCTGCTGGAAGAATGGATTGATATTGCTGCTGCTTTATCACCAGTGGTGACAAGAGACAAGGTGACCATAACTCAGACTGAATCAGGTTAGAGATGTGATAGCCTAATTTTTCATGAGCATTTCCTGTAACCCCAGCGAACTGCTTCACACAGATTACATATAGTAGCATGCACTACAAAACTACCCAGGGTTTTTTTTTGGTTGGATCTGGGGCCAGGTACAGTGCCTTTTCAAGTGGATGGGCATAACCTAGTCTAAAGAGAGAGCTACAAGAATGCATGGATCAATACAGAATTAGTTAAGGCATGTGACAACCCTAACTATTGCAATACTTGTGAAATTAAGTTCTACTTCAAGTAGAACATCTTTTTATTTAGATACGACACCTACTTGGAAACATTCACTATGCCTTTTAACAGGAGGCAGACGTGCCGTGAAGTATGTATCTTCCTCATTTAAACAGGGCTATTTTTGTTTCAGGCATTTGGTTCTCTAGCACAGTTTAGATCAACTAATGCAAAGCTCTGAGAATAATGGGAGAGACCCTCTTCTGCCCTGCCCTGCCCTGCCAGAGTACAGGGGTACAAGTCAGTGCAGAAGTCAGTCCCATGTCCTGCAACAAAGCTCAATGTAACCAGCTCCCAGCTATCTAGGGACAGATCATCCATGCTGTAGTTTGTGCTGCAAGTACGGGCACATCCACGCTAGACGCAAGTCCAAAAGCAGCACAGGTGAGTTTGTGTGATGAACGTGAGCAGAAGAAAAGGGTAGATCAATGATCTGCCCCCTCCCCACATCAGCTGTTTGTTCCCTGCATTATTTGTAGTAGAGTTTACAATTTTTTTTTTTAATCCACAGTTTTTCCATGTTCTTTTCCACCCCCTCCCCATTCTCCACCCTGGTTACCCTGGATAATTAAGCACTGACTGTATGTAAAGCAATTTGCCTGAAGGCAGAAGAGTCTGTAGCCACAACGGTTGGAAGATACTGTTTATAAGAAGTACAATTATGAAAGGTGATGTAAGCAATCAATTATTTCTTTGCTTCGTCATAAAACAACCACACCTACACCTTCAGCAAACAGACCAGTTCAATCCTGAATGGAGAGGGAAAGGACAAGACTTGATATGGAATAGTTGATGGAATATTAAGATTTATGTTGTAAAGCTTCTAAATTAGAAGTCGAGAATATTGCTGCTACTTAAGATAAAAACAATGAAGCATGACATTTAGGCTATACAAAGCTCAAGTGGTTTGAAAAATAATTTTCCTGGACTCCTTGAGATGTAGTGTAGATTTTGCATTTAAAAAGGAGGAAGGTAGCTGAATGTGGCATTTCCTACTAGATTAGGGTCTTTAGAACCTAAGATCAGAGCTTAAACAGCACATTTACAGACAAAAGGCTCTGGCCTCACTGCCAGCAAGTGCTTGGCACCCTCACAGGTACTTAAACCCACTCCTTCTCTCAAAGCAGCAGCATATATTTTACAAGGGTTGTTTTACAGCTGCAAGCATTTTATAGGCCATTTTGGGCTTTCTATTTTCTACCCTTGGGACTCTTCAAATACCTTTCCATGGTTGCTACACAAGCCTTTTCTATACTGGTGTTGCCTGCAACCTTTGTAGGTCTCTGATCACAGCAACCCTTTGACCTGCTCTGGTTGTTGAGCAGCATCCCTGCCTTCAAGACAGCGTTCCAAGGTTCATACCGAGGAGATCTGACACCGGTAACAAGGGTCCAAAAGAAACAACTCAAATACAAACAGAAACAATCAAGCAATTTGATGAACCTCTACGCAGTTTACTCCAATGCATCTAGACTGTCATACTCATTTTCCTGAAGAAAGAAATCCTTTACCACACTTGCTACTGACATGCTTCCTTTTAAGGAACAACTTTCCTCCTTTTCTCTAATTCTCAGAACCCTCTCAGTCTCTTTCCACTTCTGATCCATTTGGAAATGAGTTCACACACAATTACCATTTGGGAGGTCTTTGTCCAAGTTAGATGAAGTCTACTCAAAGAGTCAGACAGTCAGCAAGTTTGTTGCTGTGGTGTTTTATTCGGTGGATTTCCTTACAAACACCTTTGTGAGAAACGAATAACAAATTGCAAACGTTACCTCACAGTAGCCTGAGGAATAAGTAGTCACTGATCGTACCATCAGGTCCACATTACTAAACGGCAGCCTCAGCAGCATACTATGCAGGCTGTTTTGGAAATAACGGTGTGTTTTGGGGAAAAATGACAAATGAAAAGTGTTTGGCCCTTGTACTCAGTGTTCTTCCAAACCCAGAGCAAAACAGATCACCAGTAACCATGGCAACTGCCTCAGCTGCACAGGACCTGCGGGCATGCAGAGCCACCGACCGCTGGGAGAACGGGCTGGAGACGGTGCTCCACGTTGAGCAGAAGGTCAGTGGCCCATACGAGCGCAGTCCCAAGTAGCTGGGAAACAACCAGCTGCAGCTGAGTCCACCAGAGCACAACACATGCCTGTATGGATGCAAATGCACAGAGGAACCGGTGCCCTGCACAGCAGCTAGTTGTTCTGCATATGCAGCGCTGCTCTTGGTAGACCATCAATAGCCATCAGTCTGCAACTGGATTCCGTACTGAAAAAATATTTTGGAAACAGTCAAGGCAGCTAATCTGTTCAGAGGTCAAGGTTAAGTGACTAGAGCCCCTCTTGCAAAAATCCCTCCTTCCCAGAAAGCCTGACATGAGGCAGACAGCACACCTTCTCCACAACCCTCATGCCACCTTTTACACCTCGCCACCAGCTTTACCACCACTGCCAAAACATTTGTGTGGCAGGAGCGGAAAGGGAGGGCCAGGAAGTTTTTACTTTTGTGATCCAGCTCTCCAGCCCAGCCTTCCTCTCGTTTTCTCCTGTCTAGCACCAAGCAGGTCAAACTCAAGTGCGTACAGAGCGACAGACTCCCTGACACCACACTAGGCACAAGCTGCCGCTGTTAGCGTATCTCCAGGAAGACGGCCAAAGAGGTGCTCAGCCACACAGCACCCAAGGGAAGGGAGATCAGTCCATGCAGGAACAGATTAAATGGCTCCCTTCCCACCCACTCCTCACTAATACCCTTTTTTTTTCTTTTAACTAATGGCCGCAACGATTGGCCCTGCCAACATGAAATCCCTTACCCAGAGCAGGGCTTTATGCCACTCCTGTCCTTGCAGTACCCACGTATCAGGAAGTGGAAGAGAATCCTATGTAACGACAGCCCTCAGCCTGGCACAGCCCCCAGTCTGGCATGGCTCTGTGATCTGAAATAAAATGCTTGAGGGGCTTTTGTGGGCAGCTCTTACAGTTGTTTTTTCTTGTATGTTGGATTTTGAAACATAGAATTTCATAATGGAATGGCCCTGGAACGGAGAAGACATAAGCTTGAACAAAATTCCCTGTTACTTCTAACCAAGATCCTATCCTTTGCCAAGCACTGATATCCATACATGATTAGACATACTCTAATAAAATAGTTAATTACCTCAACTGTACCTAGCAACAGCTCATATTAGAAGAAAAGTTTACGTCCAACTTTTAGAGTCCAAAATCTAAGGGCTCATTTGATTTGAATATCCATGTCTCTACATCAAAAAATATTTAGTAACAAACCCATAGCACAGCAAAATCTTTCTTCATTGTTTATTAATGCTGTGTAAAATCCATACATCCTCCGTGCTCTCATTCCATCAGCATTCTGCCATCTAGAACAAATGCTGTACTCAGGGGGTAGACAGTACCCCTGAGCACAGTAATGTACCTGAGAAGTTGAATGGCTTCTGGGGACAAATCTTGTAGCTTTTATATAAAGTTAAATAATATATATGTATTTATATAATATATATATGACTAGGCTGTCATCGCTTACATGCTGACATACAAGTTGCAAATCATTAAGGAGTGAATAGTGATGATGCAAGTTGTTCTGTGCAGCGTTATTTAGCAATTCTTAACCAATAATGAGTTTAGCCCAAAACATGAAGCATCCGTAGAGAAACTATTTTTAGAAACAAGACGCGTAGCAAAGATCAACACTGAAGTCAGTTCAAGTTCTGTGATTAAGGCACTGCATTTTCAATACACTAATTTAAGACTGCATCCTCAGTTTTAGCATTCATATAAGCCAAAATGATCAGGTTATAAAACTTCATTTTTTAATGACAGCAGCTCCAGGAGCAAACAGCCAGACTGATGCTCACCTGAAGCACCTGTCAGTACGCTAGCCTGACAGGTTCTGGTGCCAAATGAATCCTGCCTAAGAGCCTCTGGTCCCACTAAAGTTTACTGCCATGGTAATCCTTCACCATTCAGGTTAGTCTTTATCCCTAAAATCTGCCTCGTGGGGAAGCAGCCTTTCTAAAGATGGTCTTTGGATGATGTATCTGTGGTCAGCTCCAGAAACAGTCTCAAAGAGCTCTTTCTAAACTACAGTCCCCCTGCTCCATTATCCAATTTGGCATCTAATTTTTAAAACTAAAAACCGTACAGGTAAAACCAAGATTCCCTTGGAAAAGCACACAAGCAAACCTGTCTCCTTACTTCCCAACCTCATCTCCTAAACTTTGTCACCAAGCCAAGACATACTTACAAGCATATAGCTGATTTAACTTGTAGGTACTTGAGAGACTACGAATACATGTCTAGCTTTGAATAAAGGGAGTCTTTCTGTAGGTGTCCACTTACTGATAAATCTTGGCATAATTCAGTAGAAAATATTACTTAAATGGAAAACAGTGGGTAAGGCGCTACATGCATTCAGTCCCATGGAGAGACGCCCAGGTCTTTTTGCAGGCTTTCAGTGTGCTGCACTGCAAGCACCCTCTACTTTCGTATTTCTGTTCTTCCCAGGAATGGAGTGCATCGCTCTTTAGAAACACAGCTCCTAACCAGAACAGAGATGGAACACTGACACTGGTTAGCTCCTTCAGGTTTAGCAATTTTATGACTGTTTCTGACATTCCAGGAGATTTCAGGTTGTTTCAGAACTTAAGTGCCATCACATCAAGGAAGTCATGGTAGATCTTCCACAGCAGTCAGGGAGCGATTCCCACACTGCCCCCCAACTGCCAACAGACAAAGTTATTAGCTCTCTGCATAGGTGGTTATGTTTCAGCATGAGAGCTACATCTGTAAGCCTAAAAGTAATTCAGGCAGATTCAAGCAAAGCATCTGACGTTAAACTGCTATCGCCTTTATTCACTATACTCATTATGTATCTTCAGCTTTATTTTGATAGCCTATTAATTGCTTGACCTTTTCACTACTGTCATCGGTGCTGACACTGGATAGTGTTCCAGCATAACAGCAAAGAGCAGAAGACCTACACATTTTGCCCTCAATATTCAAAGCTAAAAACATTTTCACCTGTTGTCTCAAACCATTTTTTTTCCACTAAAAGACATCTTAGAAAGTGAATCACCAAAAAAAGTTCCTTTTATGCAGCCATATACAGTCCCCATCTTAATGGAGAGCCCTCCTTCTAATGCAGACCTCCTTCTGTTTCAGTCGGAGGTGGCACAATAAGGAAAAGACTAAAAGATTTATTCCTCAAGTGTTTCCATGCAGCAAGCCAGCTATTTTAATACTGTGAAGAGCGGCAAGAAACTCCTTTGGACCCTGGTTTGGTCCCATGTATGACATGCTTTTTTACATACAGAACAACTACACCCATATGTCAAAAGCGCACAAGACATTGCCCAAACAGGCCTCGTGGTTTGAGCAACATGGGTCAAACCAGAGGCAATAGATGCAGTAAGCCAGCTACTGACCACATTATAAGTTCATGCAAACACAAATTCATCAGTTCATGCAAACAAATTTAAGTACTTCTGACCTCAAAGAAATCCTCACAGCCTACAGGTTATATGGCCTAATAAATCATGAGGCTGCAGAGGCAAGTCACACCAAGATGAAGAGTAACAACTGCTTATTTTTAACCAGTTTCCATTTATATCCTTCCTTCCCTTAGTTCACGGACGCAAATAGTTAAGAAGGTTTAACTTGTCACGTGCGCATTTTTGATGAGGGCAAGTCCTTTTTGACAAATCTGCTGATAAACTGGTTTTGAGATAAAAGGGAGTTTCTTTAAGCATTTGGACTATGTACATGCTGGCTATGGAGGCCTGTTTATTTAGGGCCTCACATCCACACCTCAGGGACTGCCGGGCTCTCCCCTTGCTCGCCCAGGCACACCCCAAGCGCAGGGCGAGATGCTGGCTCCAGGGACGTAGGCTGCGAAATTCACCCTCGGCTCCAACAAACCCCACTCCAGAAGTCTTTAATGAAGGTGAACGAGATCTACTGATGGGAAAGGCATGAGAGAGCCTCAGTTTAGCCTGAACATTTTGATCCTTTACAACAGTAAATACTGGGGGGGGAGAGGGGGCAGACAGCATACCCTGGGACCAGAAGGTCTGCACTGCTAAAGACGCTTTGACAAAGCGAAGTACTGTAGTTCCTTTACTTCCAGCATTTTATCTATACACGGAAGATAACAGTTCTTATCCCTCTGCAGAACCCTGAAAAGCCCCCCTGTTCGCCTGCTCCCTACGGAAGAAAATTCATTCCGACAACCCTCTCTTTGCCTCCGCAGCACCGGGAAAGCGGGTCTGGCACCGACGAGCCAAACGCCAAGCGCACACACGCCCCGGGGCTTCCAAGCCCCGCTCTAACCGCCCGCGGGCACCCACCGGCC
>VXAA01007382.1:603630-621595 GCA_013399115.1 Anseranas semipalmata
TCCCCCCCCCCCCCCCAAAGGATCCCTGATACATAAACATGCTTTTCTCAAGGAGACACAGACTTGCTGCCCAAAGCATTGTGGATTAGCTCCCTGAAGCTGCTGGCTAATGCTCAGGTTGCAGCACTGAGCATTACACAACCTGGATCCCTTTTTGCATGTTGTTCTCCAACAAAATTCCTCTCTCAAATCACACAGTTCATGCTAGAGAGATACTCACCACTCATGCTGCTTTCTTCTATAGGAAGAGAAGATGTTATTCAAGGTGTCTAGCTTTTCAATGGGACAATAGAGATTACTGACTCAAAGGGACATCCAAATTCAACAAAATTAAGAATACTAGAAGATTTGCCCAGGTTTCTAAGAGCAAGTACCTTCAAGAAAATCTAACATGCAGGTTCCCCCACTTCACCATGCTCCCAGAAACAGTTGGTGGCAGTTGGTACAAGCTAGAGCAAAACCTAGGCCCACCTCCAGGCTAAAGCAGAGTGTGAGAGGAATAGCATGTCCATGGTGCAGCAGTACCTGGTTCTCTTCTGTGAATCCTGACCTCATTTCTGCCCGCAGCACAGGATTCATCATCTGTCTTGCAGGTGCATACATCTGGCTTGACTGAATTTCCACCATGTCAATCTGCTTCTGAAATTGTTTGAGCCAGCAAGGAACATTAGCAATACCTGAGCAGGAATAGACAAGCTGACAAAAAGTGCTCAGGGCCATTTTGAAGTGGGGAGTTCTTTCACACTGAGTTTCACTCAAAAAGGTCTGATAAGTCTACCCCCAGAAAATTCTCTGCCTGCTGGCTTATACAGCTTTCTAGCTAACTAAAGGAACACAAAAACTTTATATTTAAGTGTGAAATAATTCCAAATATCTTTGTTCAAGAGGTTTTATTCAGCAGTACATGAAAGTCTTAGACACTTGAACACCTGTCTTTTTATTGACAAAAATTCTGTTCAGTTTGGACTGAAGACAGTCAGCTATTAGATTGCTCTTGTAGTCCTGTGACTGTACTTGAGCACCTTCCATACAAATCCTCAGGCTGGAGTACCATGCCTACACCATTATCCTGGCTCCATAAGACTCCAGGTGATCTCCGAGGCTTTGTATGCATGGCATACTGATATCAGGGATGGCTGCAAAACCTCTTCTATCTCCCACTTGAGAAATGTGTTACAGTCAAAGAATCAGCATTGCCATAGTCACAATGCCCAGATGCTACAAAATCAGTCTCAGCCCTGACTGGAGTGTGCTGAGACAGTTGCTTGAGCAAAAATTAATCTTGCTTTAGCAAACTCTTGTTTACTGCCTCCCTTAGCAGTGCTTAAAGGCAGGCTGCAAGAGCATGGTTTTCCACCAAGGGTGAACTGCCTTTCTGGCACAGTAGCTCCTGCTCTCCTGTGTAGTTAACCTCCCTCCAAATGGAGCTGGTTAGTAATGTAACATAGGTAGCAACTATACAAATTGAAATTACAAAGAGGCATCTTGCTGGCCCCTGTGAAGAGGCCCTGCTGGAAAATCTAAGGCTGAGCCAGGGGTCTTACCTGCCAATGGCACTGGATTACAACTCAAAGGACTGACTGCTGGCAGACAGCATAAGTATTTGTCTCTTAGCATTACTCCAGTTGGAGCTGAAAGACAGAGAAGAGGCAGAATAACAAACATTAGTTTCCCCCTAAACCAGAGTCAGACAGTCGAAGACCAGAGGAGGAAAGCTGCTGACATGCACAGGGCAGAGAACAAGCATTGCATGAGCACTGGTGGTGGGTTTTCCTCACAGAGTGCTCTTGGAGGAGCAGTGCAAAGCATATCTGAGGACACTCAGGACCCAGAGCCTGCCACACCACATGTACTGCATTGGGAAGATGGATGGCCCTCTCTGGTGGACTTCAGGGGTTTGTCACACGATGCATTGCACCAGGGAACTGTCTGTTGTTGTGCTGGGCCACGGACACTGCACCACAATGAGGGCCAATCCCCCCACACCCCTGCCACAGGATCACCACAGCCTTCACCACCCTTTGAAAGCTTTCTCCCTGGGGACACCAACCAGGGGTCCGCAGCCGGGCAGCACCTCAGCACAGAAAGCCCATGTGTGTCGGTAGCGCCCCGGCCGCTCTGCTGCTGGAAGGGAAGGCAAAGCTGCACACACAGGGCCGGTGGATGCCAGCGCCCAGACGCACCTCTGCCTGCGCTGCACAGCCATCTTCCCTAGCGGCTGCTTCACAAAATCCTGCCAGGCCCCATGGGGCTGCCCATGGGTCTCTCAGGGCAGGGTCTGGCAGCCCATCCCATCCCCTCCCCCCACCAGGAGCAGGGCACCAGGGGCACCAGGGCAGCCCCAGCCCCGGGCACCTCCCTGGGGATGGGGCCGGGTCAAGGCCGGGCCGGGACATGGGCCCGTGGTGGGGCAGGGCTGTGGGGAGCTGGAGCCAGGGCCTGCTGCAGCCTCACTGGGGCTGGTGGCCCCGGGCTGACGTGGGGGCCTGGGCCTGGGGGTGGGCAGGGACAGGCAGGACTGGCGGTGCCCTCAGGGCCCTGATGCCAATTTTCTTGTTTCAAATTGCTATCCTCAGATACTTTTTTCTCATCTGGGTGTGCTGTTGGTCTTTTGTTGGATCTCCCTCAGGCAGGCTGATCACACCGGTTCTCTGTGGATCACACTTGATCACTGGTGGTACTAAAACAGACTTCCCAGAGACTTACATATTTTGTTCCCATATTTCAAAGTTATCCAGTCCTGCCTTGGGAGGTGCTAGCGTAGCCATGAGAGGGTGCACTGCGTCATGCCTACCTTCAGTTACAGTCATAGGGATTCCCTGACCTCTCCCCGCCTGGATTTCCAGGTTTCCTCTGACTAAATCTCCTGTCACCACAGCCTCTCTGAATCAAAAATCCCCTTTCCCTGGGCTCAGAAGGAGTCACATCCCTGCCTCCCAAAGCTGAACCCAAAGGGCCATTTCCATGTTCACCTCCACAGTCTCAGCTCCAACTGCTCCTGTGCTGACCCCCAGCGCCGGCAGTGTCCCTGCTCGAGGATGTGCCTTCCAGCAGCCCGGTTTTATGCACAGCTTTCTACTACAGGTGGCAAGGGCTCTTTGCCAGACACCCACTTGCTGGCAAGCAATGATCTCTGTCTGTACTCACTGTTAGCCCTCACTGATTCACACCCCAGGTCAGGGAGTTCAGTTCTGTTCTGCTCTAGTGCCATTTCATTTTAGTTGTGTCAATATTTTGAGCAACCCTGGACTGAGTGGCCTACCTTAAGCTATGTGAAAGAGGGGTGGAACTAAGGTTCTTGGTTGCAAAAAAGCAAGCCTTGGCAAACCAAGGAAACAGGGAGGTGAAGTCAGTGGAGCTGAGGACCTCAAAGGATTTAATGCTCACAACACTCCACAGCTTTTCAAGTAGAAGATGAAAACTTATCTAGTTTTTTTTTTTTTTTTTTTTTCAAGATAGGGAAAAAAACAGCCGGAAAGGGATATAGACTTTACCAGATCAGCAGCCATATCAAAAATGATATTGTGAACAGGCAGGGAGACACCAGGGACAGAAAGGAACGATCACTAGAGAAAGTTGTTTTGCAGCATCAGTAGCACAGTTGTAAGACAGACCTATCACCAGGCAAGCTCATTTAGTCAACACTAGATCTGAGCTCTGATGAAACCTTAGTTCCAGCAATAGCTTATAACAATGAGTCCTAGGTGACAGTTACACATTTACCCCTTGGTTTCACAGTTCAATATTTTTAGATATCTTTTGTTGCTATTAGTTTGACCACCCCAACATTAAATCAGTGCTTCTCTGGCGTTCAGTGCAGAGCTGCCTTGTGCCGTGTCTCACTCAGTAATTGCCTCCACTGCCCTTCCTTCCCAGGGCGGCTGTTACTGTTTTTCTCCCAGGTTCTCAAAGCTGCCAGTGGCACACACAGTTGTCTCCCAGCCTCACATTGCGGTGACCTCCCCTCTGCAGGCCACAGTCTTTCTCACTCTTAACATCAACTCGGATCAATAAATCCACTCCCCAAAGCACAGCTAATTACAATCCTCTACTGTCAGGTAGCTCCAGCAAGTCCCAGTGACTCCCAAAGGAAATGTGGAGTATACCCAGGTCTTTGCAAACAGTTACACTCTTGGCTACTGTAGGCGTCTGTGTGCATCTTCAGATGGAGTATGGACATCCTTGGGGCATGCTTGTGCAACAGCAGTTTGTCTCAGGCATCCTTTCTTGTTTATTGGGAGAGAAGGCATTTTTTGAATTGTAAAAAAAGGGACTCAGTTTCTTCCCAAAGTCATGTCCAGGACTACATCTCACACACACCAGATGGACAACTAGTGCATATTGTTTTTTCTCTTCAGCAGCAATCTCTGTTTGGTCTTATTTCCATAGTGTTCTACTCCGTTGCTTGTATATACAGCCAGTGACCAAGTCCCTCACGAAGTCATCAAGCTGCATTTTCAGGGGGCTGAAGCCAAACTGATGTTAAAGAAGCTAAGCTGTGGTGGAATAAAAAGAAGATACTCTCATGGAGAAATAAAAGTTTTAAAGATAGATAGGACACAAAGAATAGAAGTCCATTTGCTCACTGGAGGAAGATCACCAGTGGAGTCCCACAGGAACACACACTGATTGATCTTGTCCTAAGTGACCTGGAAAATAGGACAAGATGAAGTAACAAAGTTTGCTGACAATACTGATGTTCAAAGAAGTACATCTGAAGCCAAATGCTAAGAGCTGCAGAAGGATGTCATAATACAGAATGACTTGCAAATAAAAAGGCAGCTGAATTCAATATTGATAAATGTAAAGTAATGCACAGGGGAGAAAAAAGCCCAACTATACATATGCAGTGATAGCCTCCAAAATAGCTGCTACCTCTGTGGAAAGCAATCTTGAGGTTATTATAGATAGGTCTATGAAAATGTCAGCACAGTACTCAGTAGCATTTAAAAAAGCAAATCAAATGTTAGGAAAGAAATGAAGACCAAAACAGAAAATATCATGATGCCACTGTACAGATTCATAGCATGACTGTGTCTGAATACTGTGTGCTATTCTGTCCCAACTCAAAAAAGTGGGTGAAAAAAAAAAAAATGCTGAAAAGTCTGGAATAGTTTCTATGTGAGAAATGATTAACCAGAGCAGGAGCCTTTGTCTGTAAGAACAGAATACCAGAGAGGGGACACGTTAAAAGTCTGAACAGTCTTAGGTGGCTAGAAGGATGCAAACAGTGAATAACTACTCACCACCTTCCAATACAGGAATATAAAATGAAATCGATAGTGAGAGGTTCAAGGAAAACAAAAGGAGCTAATTCTTCAATCAACTATAGTTCAGCTGTGTAACTAATTGCCACAAGAGGCTGAAGGCACAAAAGTCTCGGTGGACTTAGAAGGTTGATGGAAGGTGAACCCATCTGAGAGTTATTGGATAGAAAGACTCAAAGTTTCCCAAAGATGCATTCCTACATCCCATTTCCCGCTGAGCATCCATTATGGCCCACTGCTGATGAGCTGCTGTGGGACCCACTACAACAGTTCTGGTGTTCTTAGGTTGTCTCCTCTGGAGATCAGAGTCAACCCCAAAGCTTTTCCTTTCCTCTCAGAAGTGAGGCAAACTTAGCTTTGATGTCTATTTTATGCTGGAATAAAATATAGTTTGGTCTAAGTCAGAAGGGAGGTGTAAGCTATGTGACTTGGATTAATTTGGCATTCAGTGGGTGTGCGAAAGATGACATACCCACCAATGGAACAGATGGTCTGGGCAGCAGAAAAAATAACTAGATAGCTACAAAAGAAAGAAAGCTCCCCCCAGGCAAGTTCTGATCTTCATTTCACCGGGATAAACCTGAAGCAATTTCATTGAAGGGACTGAGCTGTTTACGTCTTTCACCTGAAGTATAACGTAGGTCTTTGCCTAATTTGGCCTCTTGCTGGAATGTACTTGCTGGAAATTCATCTCCTTCCTCCAGGCTGAATTTGGCTCCTTATGTTATTAACTCTGTCTTGTTGAATCTTTTATACAGTGTCTATGGAGCAACATTTAGACTGATCTACAGGAAGGTGAAATCAATCGTACACATACCTCTCCTCAGCCCTGCGCATCCTTGGGAGGCAGCTGGGGTGAAGAGGTCCTGAGGCCAAAATATATCCCTAACAGATGCATCCACTGTCTCTCCTTTTCTTCTCTTGCCCTTTCCATCCACCCCAGTATTTTTTTTGTTTGTTTGTTTGTTTTTTGTGCTGTGGCCACCTTGGTGTTAGGGATATAGCCCTCCTGTGGGACAGTGACACAGAGCACGTGGGTAACTCCCCGTGTTGCACAAGAAATGTATCAGACAGGCCCCAGACCAAAAAGCCTTTTACATGCCCTAAAGTGACAGCAAGATAGATAATGACAATGTGCTAAACGAAAGTACACAGATTTTAAACATAATACTAAAATGGAGAGCTCGGTGACAGAGCTTTATCCTAGAATAATGTTTTCCACACTGCAGAATGCAGTTTTCTCTATTTTTGTGTAATCAGTTAAACACAGTTTCTGTTATCCTAAGCATGAATGTTTGTCAATACCAACTTTAAATAATAAAAGGCTGATTTGGTTGCAGGAAAAAAAGAATGACTCATCTGGCTGCACATAAAACACTGAATTCTTGTAAATGTATCCTGTGTATTCTGTGTACTTAAACAAGTCTAAGATATGAGGATGCAATATTGTTTCCACATAGAAACAGTATCCAAATCTCTGTGTGGGTGGATAGGCAGTGGGTGGATATAATAAAAACCTCTATGATGTATTGTGCATATCCCTCTGTTGTTTTCAAATATGGTTCTGAATTATTAATACCTAAAAATGGAATTGTCCAGTTCTGCCTCTATGCATCATTGTTTACTTCAATAAACCTAAATTTAGCAGGAAATACTGAATATTTAATTGTGCAGCATAAGTAAAGAAGACTCCCAGCCATTTTGGAAAGACCCTGTTTCAGAGATGGCAACAGTCTTGAAGTGCTTAATTTTATTTTTTATTGCTATATAATCTGATGCTGAAGTCTGCTGATTTATGACTCAGTCACTTGATATGCTGTGATAAACTCCTCACTTTCACAAACCAGGGGGAGAAAACTGAGGGGTATCTGACATCATCCTTCACATCCAGGGCATCACTTACCAAGCAGATGTGAGCAAATACCCATCTGCTTCAGGCGTCTTGATTTAACTTTAGCTTAACTCTTCCTTTGGGACCCACTAGTGGAAGATGCTGACTCTTCTGCTGTTTCCTCGGCTGGTTTTTGCAAACCCCCATCCCCAGTACCCCCATGCGCAGGTGCTCTCCCAGCTGGGGGGCAGGTGGGGGCTCTCCCCACAGCTCACAGTGCCTCTTGTCACCCTGAGAGCCAGCCACAATGTGCCTAAGGTTGTTTGCACAGCAGAATCTGCCCAGCTCATGGTGGCAGATGCAACAGGAGGTGCATTGACAGAGGGGGTGTCGATCTACTTCAGTTTTTGTCTGCAATTCCTATTTCCATTTTTTTTTTCTGCTTTGTTTTGGTGCTGGCACAAGTCCAGTGCCTCTCCGTCACTGCCTCTGATCTACGCTTGAGTGTTTTCCAGTTATGAAAAGTCTATAGTTAAGGCATAATTGGGCTTACCCCAGATCTCCAGGAAGTCCACAGACTCTTCAAAAATCCATGTGGGATCCATAAGACCAGATAACTCAAGAACAGCTTACAAATGGGGTGCACTTTGGTGTGGGCCAGCAAGGAAATGTACAGCTGCATGCAGTGGGGCTGTGCAGCGGGCAATTACATTTGTTAAAATCACAGGCACATCCTGGAAGAGATGCTAAGCACCTCCAGCAAGCTCTGCTCTCCACTGCCCCACAGCAGCACTGCCAGCCCCTAATGGCAGGCTTTCTGCTTCTCTTCTGGGTGTGGTGGAGGCTCGAAGCCCATAAGCTCCTTGTGCTCCCCCACATTCACAGCACACCCCAAGGCAGCCCCTTTTGCTGCAGGTACAGCCCCTGCTTGTCCCCACAGGCATCCCCAAAACCATCAAGATCCTTTGCCACCTGCACTCAGCCAAAACACCCCTCTGCATACTCAGGACCTCTCTCCCTACACAGACACATGCCCGGAGTGACGGTGACACCTAATCCCACACAACCACAGTCACACATTTAAATACAACACAAGAGGTTCCCTCTGAACATCAGGAAGCACTCCTTTACTGTGAGGGTGGTGGAGCGCTGGCACAGGCTGTCCAGAGAGGCTGTGGAGTCTCCTCCTTGGAGATCTTCAGAAGCCGCCTGGACACAGTGCTGGGGAAGCAGCTCTGGGTGCCCCTGCTTGAGCAGGGTTTGGACCAGGTGGCCTCCAGAGGTCCCTGCCGACCTCAGCGAGTCTGTGGTTCTGTGATACGACAGGAAGCTGAAGTCATCCCAAGACCCCAGCATGCCACTGCCCAGCCTGGAACACTAAACAAAGTCTGAATTTTGGGGGCTAAAGAGATTCATCTGTCTGTGTCAAAGGGCTTCAGAGTTCATCTGTTCCCTACTCTGTACAAAACTTCATCTGCCTCATTGGCTTTAGCCCTTCTTTATTCACTACCACACAGTAATGCATAGGTAGAGCCAGAGAAAACTGCACACTTAATAGTTTTTCACAAAATGACTGCTGTGTCATTTCAGGAGTTAGCTGGCAGGCTCTGGCTGCAACCTCCCATGCCTGGAATGCACCAGAAATGGATGAGCGCACACTTCGGCAACACATTCATGTGGAGCTTGTGAGTACAGCTTGGGGTTTCAGAGAAGTAGTTTGGGGAAAAGGATTCTACAGAGGATAAATAATCAGAGACAAAGGCACACTGTGTGCTTCTTACATACCAGATTGTATCTCAATTCCTGTCAAGACTGAGTATCTAGGCAATGGTAAAACTTCGCCAAGCTAGCAGAGCTTTCTGCATAACCTTTCTCTCCAGAACTTCAGAGACATAGAGACACTACCTTTTAATTTTCATTCACTTGTCCAAAATGTGGTATATACAATAGCTTACCTAAAAGTATATTTCTAAAATATATTTCTTAAGCATAAAGGAAAAACCCCTATTGGTCATTACTCATTACTCTTGCACCCCTTTTATACGTTCCTCCAGTGTAATACAAATTAGGAATCCTGTAATTTCACGTTTCCATTTGTAGATAATGATAAGCAATTTCAACATTATAGTTAGTGCACACATTCTGTGTCAGATCTTCAGCTTCATCTCCGGTGAAGATAAAGTGCCACACATACATATTTGTATCACAGAATCATATGCACACAATGTAACTCCCAGAGAGAGCGGATGGAAAGCAGTGCTCAAGCCAGGAGTTGTGAAAAGGTCTCTGAATGTGACTGTAAAGCTAGAGACTGACAGAGGAAAAAAATGGAAATGAATAGGGCATATTATTAATACTGCAAAAATGAGGTCTACTGTACATTTTGGAAGGTGCTTTCTAGGACCTGTGCAGTCTTTTCATATAAGAAGACAGGGAGCAGGGAGCGCCTGTTAACCTGGTAACAAGGCAGATTACTGCCGTGAAAAAGTGTGAAGCAGCAGTAAATGAAACTGCTCCGAACTATTCCTTCTGAGCCCACTGAGGAATGAGCAGTCACAAAGGCAATACAGGGCATGGTGGAGATAGCTTACAGCAGCACATCACAATTACTGACCACGCAGCTATTGTTTAAAATGAAGGGCTTTAAAGTCTATGCTTGGAAACGCTGCACCAGGTGCTGCATGACTGCTTGTAAAATAGATAAGTTGCCTCGTCCACAAATAGGTTGGATGCTTTCCACTTATAGACATAGTTCTGGCTTCATACAGGTTAATTACAATGTCTGAGGGCAGATAGGAAACAATTCTTTTAAAATATTGCAGCAATCTTTTCTTGCTATCAGGTAGCTTACACCTCATATGCAAACCTGCTTTATTTTTTTTAGGAACTCATTCAACCAATATTGAAGGCAAAAGTCAGACTAGCAATGGAGCTAGCTGACAATTTTTTGATCACTGGCAGTGCCCAGATGATGATGGTTATCAGGGCCCAGAATTTTTAATGCTAACTTTGATTATTTTGTTGTTCTTTGACAGCAATGGGGAGGGATACCATCGTTTCTCATGCATTTGTACATGACATAAAGACTGTGGTTAGCTGCACCATTCCTGAGAAAAGGTGACAATTTCCACTGCAAGGATAAAGCCCACCAGTGTATATCATTTTCAGGACAGAGCCTGAGGCTAAAGGATGAACTGTCACAGCCACCAAGAATCATCTTAAATATTACCATCCTCCACCTTTCAAAAAATACATTCCTTTTGAGCCTTGCCTTCTCTGAAAAAAACGTATGTAAACCAAGACCCTATTAAAGGAAAAAACAAAACCTTATTAAAACAAAGCATTATTCCAAACACACAATTTTCCCCAAGAGAGTGATGAGGATGAGCTGTTAGTGGCAAACAGCAGATCCATCACTTCCTACACTTGGCTTGTGCTCGGATATTACTGTGAAGAAAGTAAAATGAAAAGCCACATCAAGTATAATGGAGCACTCTCCATGTGCCAGAGCTACTGGCTGTGGAAGAGGACACTCTCGTACAAAGCAAGAGGCTGGCAAAACTTTCAGTGAGACTTCCCAGCTGCCTGCAGGCATGAGGTAACCATGATCTGGAGAAACAATTACGAGGTGCTTAACCCTGTCCCAAATCTGTATGGTCTTTGCAGCACCCAAACTGAGGAGGACCACATAACTTGACCCACCAATACAGAGTCCACTCATGTCCCTCATCCTCAGAGTCCTGTAAGTCCTGCTTTTCTCCCAGTAAGAACCTGATTTTGCTTTGCAAATTCACGTCCAGCCTTGAAACCCAACTCTAATTCATGCCAACACAACTGCACTGTGTAGGCAGCTGTCACTCTGGCCTGGCTCTTGGAGTATTTTGGTTCTCCCAAGGACGGGGTGGCCCTGTGTGGAGGCAGCGCCAGGTGGCAGCATGGGCACAGCGTGCAGGTTTCCATGTAGGAGCTTGGTGATGGGGCAGTGGGGCTGTGGGTGAATGTCAGGCACTTTCATAGGGGACTGTTTGGTGCAGGAGTGCAAGAGGCAGAGCTGGGGTTGCCTATGTGGTGCAAATGGGTTGGCACAAAAAAGTGAATGTGGGGCACAAGGGGGAGACTCAAGACCTGCCTGGCTGCTTCAGCTTCTTATCCCATTACTTTAATGTAATTAAAGTTCAGAAGTCATAGGAACTTGTCTTAACTAACAAGAAGTAGTGCAAATCTCCTGGAACCTTGGAGGGGAAATGGGGCTAAAAACAGCCTTTTCGTGACTTTGGTGAGTGTGTTAATGTACTCTCTTCACTGTACTGTATATAATAAAGGCTTTACATTCAGAAGGTCTCTCTCCTCTCTTTGCATAACCAGAAGAAATCACAGAAGTTTTTGTTTTTGTTTTAAGTCAGAATTAAACCCAGATGACATTTACCTGGGAGAAGGGTATGGGCTTGAAAGTGGGAGCAGAGGCACACAAGTATGGTGGTCTGTTTGGGAGAGGTGGTGCAAATGTACAGGAGGAGGAAGAGGAAAAGGGACACAAGGGTTCTGTCCTGTCTGGGAGAGGTGGGGTGTGCTGTGGGAGATAGCAGAAGGAAGGGCAGGACGAAAAGGGAATAAAATGGTTGTGTCCTTCTTGGGAGAGGTGAGGTGTGATATTGCCTGGGGCAGGGAAGGAGAGAAAATGCAGAAGGGCTGAGTTGTTTAAGAGAGACAGGGTGTGCAGCTAGAGAGGGGGAAAAGAGCACAAGGATTGTGCAATATGTGGATTTGGGGTGTGAGGATTGCAAATATATTTCTAGAGCAAATTAAAAGCCACATCTCCAAGTGCAAGGCCAGATTCTTCCAATTGACCAGGCTCCACTTACAAAGTGTCCTGAGCTGGAACCGGGACTTCCTAGGAGAATAATTGCAACAACTGTACTGAGGATTTGCTTCAAGAATTGCGAGGCAGCCAGGAATTCACTTAGAGAAAAAGTCACGCCAATGCACCGTTGAATGTAGAAGCTGGTTAAGCAGACGCTTCCTTTATGTTTGCTGCCTAATAAACGCAAAATCCTGTAACTGCAGAGAAAAATAAATCAGATAGATAAACAACAACAACAAAAATACACTGTTTCTCAAATTGTAAAGTCAAGGGGTTGTGCAGGTGTGTTCATGGTGCCTCTGGGTTTGGAAAGGCGACCTGGATTAGCGTGGCTGCATGGATGTTGGAAGGCCATGAGCTAGCTGGGGTCCTACAGGGTGACAGTTGGGCAACCTATTGCAAGGATTTGGCAGCTTTGTTACAGGAGAGAATTATACTGGGTGTATCATGCAGGGTATTGCTAAGCTGTTCAGAGCAATACACAGATTAATAAATAATTGAAATTAGCTTAAAGGAACAGGAGAATAAATTCACTGTAACCAAGAAACAAATGATGCAAAATATGGCAGGATCCCAAACTCCATTAAGAATAGGTGTATAACTAAGTGGTAATTTGACCAAATGCAATGCCAGCCTATGAATAGGTGTATTATTTTCACCGAGCAGCCTACAGATGCTTAAGCAATACTTAAACTTATAATACATCTGCCGTTCCTTCTGTGTCAGACCACGGGAGAGACAAAGGACAACTATCTAGAACCTCGCAGGTTCTGTGAGGAGACTGTGGAAGACGCAGACATCATGGAAACAAATATCAGTTTTTAAAATCTTTACCTTGAGATGATATTCCACCTCAGGTCATACTGAATAGCAAATAATACCATCAAATGATCCTCAGACTTGAAATTTCAGCAACAGCTCATGAAAAGTGATTAAGCAAAGCTGAAATGCCCTATTAATATCACAGCTAACAAAACAACAACAAAGTCCTTCCCTCTTTGTCATTTCTAAGCTGTATTCAGGGCATATGCATGCTGTAACTAACACATGAAATGGTTAATAGCATGGTTCTTGAAAAAATATTTAATTAGATTTTTTTTTTTCAGGATGACATTCACTCATTAAGATGGCATTTCCACTAAGGGGAGGAGACCTTTGCTACAGGAGCTGAGAGAATTTTTTGCAAAGTATGCAAACTACCTTAATGTATTATACCTATTTTCTTCCTGAAAATAGGACCTGAGTAACAGTTGTATAAATAAAATGTTATTATAATATATTTAAAATGCTAATCCGTATCAGCTTTAAGTTATATGATTCTCCTGCCCCTTTTCCTGGACAAAGAGAGGAAAAACACATTCTGTTCTCCTCTGGATTAAAAAGGTTGCTGGCAGAAATAAAAAATCTGAGGAATGAGGGGACTGACTTTCTTAATGTTAAACAAAGCACATCAGTTTTACTGAGAACTACTCAAAGACACCAGGAAACTCCATAGCACATAGCATTATCACTTTAATCTACCTCTAAACTGTCAATCCCACACACTATCCAAACTTTCCATACCATCTGGCAGGAAGTTTACACAGAATCTGAGAAAATTCCTCTGATTCCAGCCTGGATGGACATAACAGTATGGCTTGTGAGGTTGATCTAACTAAGCAATACATTTAGACACTTGTCCCAAGCATAGCCAAATCTCTTGACCCTCGAAGAAGACATTCCGTTTTTATTGAGAGAATGGAGATGAAAAAAAAAAAAAGCATCCATTCAAGTATTTGCTTAAGTACAAAGAACCTAAATACTTGTAGACTGTATATCAACAGAGACAAGAGATTGGAGTCTGACCCTGCTCAAAGAGATCCAGCAAGACCTCTTCTACACGACCTAATTAGATTAGAAGAACAAATAAATTCGGTAGTTTTAGCAAAATGAGCTATGAAGTGATCAGTCATATACATCTCACTCAGATTATTGCACCGGTGATATGGTTTTGGGATTAGTCCTTTGGCTTTTCTGTAGCTGCTGGAGATAAATAAAAATATGGGCAGGCTTTTAGCTCCAGAGTTGCCAAGCATGTATGTACTATACTCTATCCTGATCATGGAGGGAAAGCCTTTTAAAATGGCTTCATGATGCAAATAGAATATACACTCACTGTGAATTGTATTTCTTCTCATCACCGTTTCCAAATTTCACATATAAATAACTTCTACGCAATATTAACAACAAGAAAACCTCCTGAACAAAAAGTATATTGTATAATGCATATAAACTGCATTAATTCACAATCCATATACTGACTGAAGCACAGTCTGATTAAGTAGGAATATAGTATCTTGATCAAACATATACAAAAGGTCAGTGTTGCTCAGATCCAAGTATTTAATTTTTATCTCTCTAAAGAAACACAAGAAGGGACAAACTGTTTTACTAAAATATGAACCTGTTGGGATCTTCACTTCTTTTGAGGACTGAGCTTCAGTTTATTCTGAGGATCTGAAATAATGTTTTTTTCACTGCTGGTTTCCAGATAAGCCCAGATAAGAAGTACAGAAACACCAGGAAAATGGTCATCATCACAATATTTCCAGGCCACATTTGAAGCAAGAAAGCAGTAATTCTCTTTAGAGAGAATTCTTCAAGAATATTACCAGTAAGTTTCGAAAATTCACAATAGGCAACTAGTTCTGATATGTATTCAAGCTCTGGATGGTAACTAAATGATAACGCAACCTGGAGTGTTGGGAAAAGTTGGAAAATTACACTCCCTGAAACTATGTCTATATCCTATTTAGGACCTCTTTTTGGTTAATGCAACCAGTGCATCTTCATTGCACAGTTACCTTGGGTAATCTGTATCGGAGTCTAACCAAAATGCAGATATCCTCCAATACAATCTATACACTGTGACAGTATTTAAATTGTAGGTGATTGGCTTTTTTTTTCTTTTATGCTGATACCCTGTGATCACTCTGTGATATTTTTTAGCCAAGTTTGTCACCTGTGAGGCAACATATGCATCCTCCAAGACACATATGGGAGAACATTGGGAAGAACATTGGAGGATTATCTGCATTCAAGTCATTTTGCCTCAAGCTTTGCTACAAAATGTGTGATTTGCAGCCCAATTTAAAGAAAATCCCACTCTCTCATCCATCAAAGTTAATTTAACAGCCCTCCTGCTTTGAAGTCCAGGAAGACTCTTTTAATGAGGACAGAAGTGAAATGCTTGGGATAAAATTCATATAAGAGCTCCAATTAAAAGGCCAGTTACAACACAACTAAAACCTATTTCTCTACCATTACCAAAGCAGGAACATCACTCAGCCATGCCACTGACCTCACCTGCAGAGATTTGTGTGTGTAGCCTACAATGCAATAGTGGCAGCTGTTCTAACATGACAGTGGTCAGAAATACAAGGGAACTGCTAGAATCACAGAATGTTTGGCGAAAAAAGCCAAATGCAAATATAGTAATCAACGGTAAACACAGTCAGCTCAACATGCAGAAGAGGAATTGGATTCTACCAAATGAAAAAACAGGCTAGAATATTTTTAATTGCATCATTTAATTATTCAGTGCAATGACCTCAAAGTGTGTTATTAACATGAATTAATTTTTCTACCGCATCTCTCCTTTTGTAGATACCTATTAATATTTCCAATTTGTAAATAAGAGATGCAGATTATGAATCTGGCCTGGAGCCTACTGAAGTCAGCAGAAGTCTTTGCTCAGAGCTGGGAGGGCAAGCTGTGGGATCTGCCCTGCAACAGAGAGAGAGGATCTCCTGACTTCAGACTAAGAAAAACGTGTTGTCCTTCCAGCTTTCATGAGCTCACATTTTATGCCTGTAACAGAAAAATACATCAGGCCTTACTTCTTTAACAAAATAATGGTCAGGCAAACAGATGTGGCAAGGCCACACGCTATCACTTTTATTATTAAAAAATAGGAGAAAACCTAAGAAGGGTCTTTGGATATTTTTGCACATCAAAGTTCAAAATTAAAACAATCCTTTACCTGATTTTGATCGTCTTTCCATCTAATCATAGCTGCACTCCCTTAAGACAGTAGGAGAATGTGAAAGCAGCAACTCAGGCTGCTGAACTGAACTGTTAACATTTACACCATGCTAGATAACTTTTTAAATCCTAGCTGATGCATTCTCAGCATTAATAGACTAAGCTTTTCCAATAAATTGCTCGAGAAAAATCACTGGGAAAGCTATCAGCTGTAACACAAATGGTTAAAATTATAAGTAATGGTTGCTACACTCATTTTGGTTGTTTAACATCCACAGGGGAAGAAAAAAAAAAAGTAAAAAACAGAACTGAAGTGTAGTTTAAAATGGGTTTTGTATTTTGTGATGGATGTTAAAAGGAAGCCTTAATGGAGTGAAGAACACTGCCCTATTCCACAGCAGATCAAGCGCTCTAGTCAGCTAAGTATTTCTACTGCTGCCAGTAAGTTAAATACTATCATGATTATTTTTCTGTTTTTCTGTGGTATCAGTAAAGATGTGAAGGGTCTACTGACCTTGCAAACAGTCTTGAAGCCCTTTGTATGAAAAATCACAGGCACTTACAAAGAGAAAAAGGGGTGTTGGTGGTCATGTCCAGTTTATTTGCCATTTTAGCAACATCTGCAGAGCCCGCTATTGTTTTGTAAATGGTCAGAAAATCTTCTCATTATTGATCAACATCAGAGCTGCCACCAGCTTCCATTGACTCACTATTCATGAGCTTATTACCCAATCGATTTTTATCAACATATCATACTGCTCAAGAACACATGGCTGAAATAGCAATGAGTCAATTTTTCAGCTAGGTATTTTCCTTCAGGGAAGTGATCCTTTGTAGCTTTGTGCATAATATCAAAGCTTCATATATTTCAAAAAAAATCCGGGCATAAAGGATGTAGGCTGTCAGTTTTGTACTTTCAGCCAGTACATGAAATAGCTTTCTGTGTTTTCAGTGTGCAGTGGGAAATTTTTCATTGACTGTTGGACACAGATTATACAAATCTTTGCTTATCTAACAGCTTGGAGCACAAGTTGTTTTGCTCCAGCACAAATATAGGCAGTCTGTGTCTTCAAAGGTTAAAATATGCTGACTGTAAAAATGCATAGTATTGACCCATCTTCATTCTCTCAGCCATTCCCATATTGATAGTGCTGTTTACAAGTAAAATGACTTTTTCTACTCCCAGCTTAACTTGGGCTCTAGATGTTAAATTAGGTTTTTACTGTTTGTAAATCAGTGGTAACTTATCTCTGCAGAAGGGGATGGAATTCCAGCTACAAACCTACTGCTCTCATCTCACCTTTCCCACAGAAATATTTCAAACATTTTTTTTTAATAGAACCACAACAGTCCTTCACCTCTCAGACTGCAATTTTAAAGCCTTTTTGCCCGAAGAAGCAGTTGCCAGTACCACTGCACTGAGCAGAAGGCTGTGGAAGGAATATTCGGCAGATTCCAAGATGGAATTAAATCTTGCATTTTTCCAAGTTCCAATCAGCAAAACTTTCAATACTGTTTCTCACAGTATCCTTCTGGACAAAATGTCCAGCATACAGCTAGACAAATACATAATACAATAAGCGAACAATTGCTGACAGGTTGGGCTTAAAGGGTTATAGTAAATGGGGTTACATCAGGCTGGCGGGCAGTCACTAGCGGGCTCCACTTTAGGGCCAGTTCTCTTTAATGTTTTCATAAATGACCTAGATGCAGGACTCAAATGCATACTAAGTAAGTTTGTGGACAACACTAAATTGGGAGGAGCTGTTGACTTCCTCAAGGGTAGAGAGGCCTTGCAGATAGATCTTGACAAATGAGAGGGTTGGGCAATCACCAACAATATGAAGTTTAACAAAAGCAAGTGCCGGATTCTGCACCTGGGGTGGGGCAACGCTGGGTATACATACAGGCTGGGGGATGAGAGGCTGGAGAGCAGCCCTGGGGAAAGGGATCTGGGGGTTCTCATCAACAGCAAGTTGAACA
>VXAA01007382.1:627124-684639 GCA_013399115.1 Anseranas semipalmata
GAAAGCAGCGGTTTGGTCAGCCCCGAAGCATATTTAAGCACAACGTTGTCCAGAGCAAGCAGCTGTAAATGAAGACAGGTCTGCGCTTCAAAATGTAGAGTCTGTTTCCTGCCATCTGATCCAACGAGCTTACCTCTCCCACCGCCTGCAATTTCCTTCTGTTGTTGCATCTTAATTTGTGTCTCAGTTTCATTACTTCTGTTGACAGTATTTCCTAAACTCCTTCCTATATGCCCTCTTCTTCAGCGATTCATATCTCTCCCCAAGTAAATTAATCACTGGAGGGAACACAAGGAAACCTAGTGGTAGTGTGAAGGAAAACATTGTGTCCAGGTGGCCTTTGCTGTTACTTGCTCCCTTGGCAGGGGAGACCTCAAACCCGATTCCCCTTCCAGTTCTGCCTAGGTTGTGGAATGCCCGTGGGAGGCTCCTGGATGTAAAAGAGAACAGGGGCTCGCTTTGTAGAAGAGTTCAGATGTGTAAATGTTTTTTGCAAAGTGCCTGGATAGATGAACTAGAAAGCTACAGGGAGGAATCTGTGGAAGATGAGGCAAGCTTAAGATGCCAGAGAAGCCCAAGGTATGAGTTTGACATTTACGGCTGGGCAAGTATGAGATCCACGGTAGTGTTAATGTAGCAACTTCTGGGTAATTATGTTTTATAACCGTTAATGAATGCACTTGCAAGATAGAAGGTGTAAGACTGGGCTAGGTTTTAAATCAAAGTCACAGGGAATTAGGCATCTTTGAAAACCTTTGAAAATATCTTCAATGTCCTTTATCATTTTGAACTGCCTAAATTCCATTAAAATCTGGTCTTAGCACAGAGTGCAGTTATGACACGATTTAAATAATACTATCGTTGAAATGATTATCTACCTATTGGAAATCTTGAATTCCAAAGCTTTGCCTTTTTGGCAGCTTTCATGACTATCAGCACTGGGCTAGCAAAGCAATTTATGTTTCTAATCTGCAAATTGCTCTGTGTCCTGTTGGGTTTATTTAAAAGTCTGCCTCATGGGTGAAGGTGGTATCAGAAGCAGGAGATTATGACTTCTTAATGCAATTAAATTGGAGATGAAGCAGAGCCACAAAGGAGAATGAACTTTTATTCAAACATCTGTCAGCTGTGACATAAACCAGGAAAGATAAATAAGATTAAATTATTTTGCTGTCTGATGTCATGTTACTGCTGCATTCTTGAATTACATTTGAAAATTATTCTGGACAATGATGCGTAACAGGGCAATGAGGATAGATCCCTTTTCCCTTACGATTGAATTTGGGAAATGTAGGAAATAGTTTTGCATTTCAAGATTTTATGTTACGAGGGCATCCCATTTTACCTGTTCTTTTCTTTCAGAGTACTGTGGTGTTGCGTCTTCTGTTGTTTTCTCTTTGATAATCCCAAACCGACATCTATCCATAAACATGGTGTGCTTGTAATTCCAAAATATTTCTGAGCATTAGTATACGGTGATCTCTAGGTAATTTTATTTGTGTTTATGTTAAGGATCTTCAGTAAGCCCAAACCAATTGCATATTTCGTTCTAGAAGCAGTTAATGAGAGATACGTATTCTTCAGATCATGTGCATCTCTGTGTACTTCTGGAAAAGTCAGTGGTGGGTGAATTTTTGAGGCTGAACTTCCCAGAGTAAATCAGAACCCTGATTTTTCCTTCATTTTATACCCAATTTATGTTGGCTAAACTGTCGATTTACTTACCACGTTCGGGCAGTTTGTGCAGTGTTAACAGTGAAAACCCACGTACCTACACTGAAAGAAGAGGTAAATCCTTTTTGCCTTTGTTCAACAAATTTTTAAATTCCTGCTATAGAAAGAGAAAGGGTTTAAATGCCTCGCCAGAGATGTGTAACTTCCCGTCTGTGATACTCACTACACGGGAGCAGTGAAGATTCAATGTTAAGGTAAACTGATATCAAAGAAAATTAGGCATCAGTAGTGAAATAACCTTTTATAACAAAGCCCTCATTCACACAACTGGCTGGCGGCTTCATTACTGGCGGGCCGAGTCTGTATGAAGGAGGAAGTAGAACAAATTAAGCCTGTCGTGTTCCCCCAACTTAAGAAACGGGGTTGCTTATAAAGTTATAGCCCCTTGGTAGCAAGCAGCCAGCTCCAGCATCTCAGAGTGTTGCTCTGGTATATCAGTTTCATATTACTTACTTACATTCAGTCTAAATAAAAGCTGGAAGCAAAAGTTAAAAGTTGCATTAGGAGCTTGATTTTTCTACTAACCTGTGGCTGACAATCCTTTATTCCTGTGAACTGTGGTTGTAGATTGCTCTCAAGTATGCTTCCTTGCTTTTTTACGCTGACTTCTTAGAAGCATGTACTATCCAGCTTTGGGGGTATTTCACTCTGCAACAATAATATATTTCAGTGTTCAAAACTTTGCTGTGGAAAAAGTCTTTAGCTCGCTAGGCTGTCTTCCCATGCCAGATGTCTCTCTGAGGCCAGTTTTTTCTTTACCAGAGCAAGAAATGAGTTGATTTGCCATTGATTTACCTTTCTGAAAGTGTTCTGGTAGCTTACAAAGGCATCGTGCCTTCACCCTGCATTTTGAGAGGAAGGAATCTCTGTGCCCAGCCCCAGCATGAACTGGCCCAGCACAGCTCCTGCCAGTACAGCTCAGGCTGCTGCAGCGTAACGTTAGTCCAGGAAGAGAAAGCATCTTTATTGCTTATGGTCCAGGGGAACTGGGGCTTGCCCCTGCCTTGGAGTTTCTGCAGGGAATTGATCAAGTCGTTTAAAGCAGACAGGTGACATGCAACCACTTCCCAGGTAGGAAGGGGAAGAATGGGCTGTGCTGTTTCAGACCCAGGTCAGTCAAGTTCATTATCCCCTTTTTGACAGCGGTGGGTAAAGTAAAGAATCACGTGAAGACTGCACATAATTCGTACATACCAAGAAAGAGTTGCCCTAGCACCATAATGATGGTGTTTATTAACAGTATTTTTTTGCACCTAAATGGTGCTTTTTAAACATCCTGGGTTTTGAGAACTCTGTGTATACACATTAGGCAAAGCTTCCTGTGCCAGCTGGATCAGTAAGAGCTGTTTCATACTTTCTATTATTAGATTCTGTTTTCAGTTATTTGTACGTTTTCCTACGTTACGGCATTTGCGTCGGAATTTTCTGTGTTTGGTTTCATCTGTCTTTCTTTGAAGATTTCGTAAGAGTGCCTTAGAGAAAAACAACAAAGAGGAGGTCTATCCTTTAGTCAGTGGTAAAAATGTGTGCCACTGCTTTGTTGAGTTCTGTGCCTTCGAGCAGGTTCTTGAACTTGAACAGGTGCACGTGCAAGGAGGACTCCCCACACTGGTAGGAAGCGCCTCGTCTTTCCTCGTGCAGCTCTGCCCAAACGAAGGGAAGTTACAGGCTTGGGCTCAGAAGATGCTTTTCAGAGCTGAATATGAGTATTCTTTGCATCTACCTTCTTCATTCAGCCTGCTGTATGCACCGACTGTTGTGTGCGCTTCCTTCTGCAAGATGGAAGGAAGATGTCTCCTGCAAATACTTAGGCACAAAACCTGTGTTTTCAAGTACATCTCAGTACAGTTTGGAGAAGTGAGCTGCGTGCCATGTTTGCACAGGGGCAGAGGGAAAGCAGAGATCAAGGAGCAGAAATATGCCATTCCCAAAGAATGAATGAAACCTGGACAGGGAACTACAAAAAGACGTTCTTGTGGCTAAAGTTGTCAAATGCTGACTTGCAGAACTGCATTTTATCTGTCTCTCTCCCCTGTGCTTCCTGAATGCTGCAGGGCAAATTACTTAAACCACTTCTCACAGGTCATTTCAATTAAGGTACCCTGCATTTTGTTAGCCTAACCTGAAAAATGTGTGCTCTGATTGGCAAAAGTAATTAATACTCACAACTTTAATCAGTAAGAATTACGTTTTGAATATAACAAAATGCCACAAATCCTAAATAGTCTGAAAATCAAGTTCTGAATGTCTTAAATTAGGTACTTAAAATCAGTGCTCATTTCTGATCATTTTTTATCGTTACGTTGTTGTGCACCACTTCACCAGGATGCCAGCTTACGTTAAATAAAGCTTTTACTCCTGTGAGGATGTATCATAAAAAGAGACAAAAAGTATGAAGTTATGCACAGTGCTGTAAAAGATGTGCAGTAACTGCCATCTGAATATGTATGTAATTTATATTTAAATCAATTTCCTTAGTTCATTTTAAAAAAAAACACACTGATGCTAGCAGTCTTGTTGTATTAGTGAAACATCCATGTTTCCAGAGAGGTTTTCTATGCAATAAGCTTGCAATGTAGCAGTTATTTCCTGAAGACATCACTGAATATCGAACATTTAACTGAACTTAAACATAAGTAGGTATTACTTCACTTAACAAAACATGCACCATTGAACTTGTTGTTTCTGACATTTTTAAGCTTTCAGACAAACAGAAACAATATATTCTTGTGTCCATTCATGTTGGAAATGCTGTTTCAATGAGAAAACACAAGGTTTTCTTCTTAGTGGAAGCTTAACTTTTGTAGAGTTTTTGTTTTTCAGCCTGTGGTGTGAGTTTAGACAGCAGCAACATCCAAGCATCATCTGACAGCACATGCAGTTAACAGATGCAGACATGCTAAAGTGGCTTAACTGAATGGTCTCTAACTGAGACTTAAGAATATTGCTACTGAGTACTGAGTAGTGTTTGTTCTATTTTTCAGGAAGTTGCACAGTTGTGAATCAATAACTTAACTAAGAAAAATGTGTTTTATATAAATAATCACCCAATTTCCTCTGATAAATAACTGAGCCTCTCTTTTTTTTTATTGAAGAAGAAGAAGAATATGATGAGCCTCCACTGTGCAAGGCAGGACAAGATATTGTGCTGCAGTCACCTGTTGACTGGGTGCTTTTGGATGGTAGAGAAAGTTCGGATGACCATGGAATTGTGCAGTATGAATGGACGTTGCTGCAAGGTGACTCATCTGTCGAAATGAAGGTACACACGGAACCTCACACGGAACCAGTTATTTGCAGATTGTTGTATTCATTATAGCACAGGTTTAAATGTACAGCTAAAAATATTAAATGTATTCAAATGGATATGGCTAGCAAGACCAAAATTAGGATGACTGTACAACCTGAGCTTTTATTTCTTGTGGTTTTTACAGTTCATATATATCCAGGATGGCATGTAGCAGCCAGTAACAAACACGGAGGTGCTAATATTCTATTGTATTTCAGCTTTGCTCTCTTTCCCCATTGCTTGTGCTCACTGAACTTGGTTTTCAGCTTCTGTGATCCAGGCTACAGACACCTCAGTAATTCAGTTACTGAAAATAATAATGTATTTTCACCAACAGTGTACTGTCAGTGCTTACAGAGAAACTGCAAAGAAATGTGTGATGTAGACCTTGTAAGATATCTTGAGATACTATTTTATTATACCTGTACAATTTCTGCTGCAGTTGGGCTTCAACTTAAAATTAACCATCAACAGGGGGATTCTCCATCCTACCCTTCTTTGCGGCTGCTATAGGAGCAGCAGAAAATGAAAGGCAAAATGTCTCAAACCCATAGAGTCTACTCACAGTCTGCTCATAGCCCATGGTATTCAGGGCACACTGGGGACTCCAGCTAGAGCAGGAGGGGCACGTTAAAGGGGAGAGGGTGTATACCATAGGCCTTACTGTTGCTGAGATGCTGCCAATGGATGGGAAGAGTTTGACCACGACAGGATCAGCAATAGGAACAATCGAAAATCCAAAAGCCATATGTGCCATTGCCACCATGAGCAGTACCGGACAGTTGCTGCTTATGTCCACTCAGCTCAGTAACATCAAACACAAACTGCCAATATCGGCAAAGTTACTCAAAATTTTTAATGATAGAACAAACTAGAGTTTCACCTAACACAGAGAGCTAGCTAAACATATTGCAACCTAAAATTGTTATGCAGGAGATGGAAAAACCTAGCTGAGCAACTGGTTGTTCCTTAGCCTCCTGCAGGGTAGTGTAAGCAATGTGTTATTATTGAAGATCACCATGTCATAGTTAGGAAACACGCTGCTGGATGAACCCTAAGAAGACAGTTTGGTTTCTCTGGTATATAGCTACTGAAATCTAGGCTCAAGTAATTTTTTATAACCATACTCCTTGCAGAAAATACAACGGGGGTTTGCAAAAGTAGTCTTTTAGCCAAGTGCTGCATACTTTTTATCTTTAACTGGAAGGTCCACGTCTTGGGAAGGGTTGCTACAGTCAACCAATTCTGAATTACTTGACGCTGCATTGCAATTTGACACTGTCATATCAAAGACCACTGTGAGTTTGTTCATTTATTATTTTATCGGCTTGAAAATTAGAAGGTCAAAAGGTTTCCATAAGGAGTGCAAATAGCATAATACATAGAAAAGTCTTGAATGATGCTTTAAGAATAGTTGCTAGATGTTGCCTGGATAAAATGAAGATTTTATTAGCAAGAGTTGTTAATCTGACTATTTGCAGCATTACTGCTTCTTGGTAAATAGCAACTAAATACTCTTTAAATTAATATGTGATGTAGTAATATACCTACAGAGTAATAAAAATTAGAAGTTAATTAAAAAAATGAAAGTTCGTATATTTTACTTCTACTTAGATTCACTCAATAAATTTGAGACCAGTCTTATTTATTTAAACCTGCAAAATTCACATTCATGTTGGTGATTTCTTTATATTTGATAAATGAAAACAATTTTGACACAGGCTTATGTTTAAATAGATACTTTTTCATTGTGTTCAGATGAGCAGGGATTTCTCCCACAGATATGTACCCTGATGGTTTTCCATGATAGTTTAATTTTTAGGGTTGAATTACTAATTGTGATTATTTGTACAGTCTTCATTTGCTATCCTTAGTGCTTTAGTTGCTATCCTGAAGTTAGTGGATTTCTTATAATCTATTCTTAGTAAACCGTACATGAATCCAAAGCTGCGAGGGAAAATGGGATTGTGTTTATTTAAGATAAAAGGCAGCTGTTGCATTGCACTTACATACCAAAATAAATAGAAAGCACAGGAGAGGAAAGACTGCTATAAAGATGTCTTATCATATTGTAGAGGGAAGCCAGTGGAAATTTTTTTCTATTGTGACTGATTAGCGTAAGGACAATTTGCTTCTCAGATTGCTATCCACATGCTGTAGCTGCGAAACTCTGACAGCTGTGGGCAATTATTGTTTCTTTCTTTTTAATACTGATTATCTAGAAAGTTACTATCTAGTCTGAGCCAAAGTTTGGAACAAAGGAGGTACAGTCAGGCATCCTTAAGGGCAGAAGAGAGATAAAGAGGAAAGCACAGAGGCTGTCAGGAGGAATGGTGTGTTCTGAAGTCAGTGGTGCTTCTCTGGATCTGCGCTGAGAAGAGAGTTGGACGCCGCAGTTCATGAGTTTTAAATTACATATTTGCTCTCCCAGTAGTCATGGTGAAGAACAGCAGGTGTTTTTTAGAGTGTATTTAGTTCTGTAATACAATAAAGAATAAAATTCTGAAGTGTCATGTTCATCGTCAGGAGGTAATCAACAGAATGATTAGATAACAGTGCATTTGGATAAATACAAAAGGAAAGAAATTTTAGGTTAGGAAATTAACTTCCCTGAAGAGAAAAATGAATTTATCAATACACCCTGTTATAAAGCTAGGTCTAGGACTCTGTTGACATATTTATTGAAAATTCCAAGTCTCTTAAGAGAATTAAGTATTTAATCTTTGTGAAAAGCATTGTACAGAAATGATCTACCTAGTCCTAGAAATGATGGACAGATCCTTTATACCAGTCTTTTTTCCCTGTATTTCTTTTATCAGGTACCACAACCAGGAACACTGAAGCTGTCTCACTTTCAGGAAGGCACGTATATTTTCCAGCTAACCGTGACAGACACTGCTGGTCAGCGGAGCTCGGATAACGTCTCTGTGACCATTCTTCCTATGGCTCATTCTGCAGTAGGTGAGCAACTGAGTGTAGTCATTGGCCATGTGATGCCCAGGGTATGCTGCTCAGAGCAAGGGTCTTGATGGAGGCAGAAGTCTTATTCCCATTTCCATCATATTTTCTCCCCCATATTCATCATATAACAACATCTCTTTCAGTTTTGAGTTGCTGTTTCAAGTTGAGGAAACAAATATCACGTTTGTTAGAGCAATAATACTGCAAGTTTTTAAGTATTCATTCCTATATTGCTAATAAGCATGCAAGGTTGGAAAAATGAAATATTGCCATATGCATCAGACACATCGTAACTGTTCACTGTATAGTCAGATGGCTCATGGAACAGGACAGGGCTTGTGCTATAGGGAGGACCCAATTAAAAGCAGTTAATAGCATATATGACTGACAGACTAATAATAATATTGACCTGCATCTGGAGTCTAAAAGGTGGAGTGGTTTCTTGTTGTAATGTATTTAAGCTTTTCTGTGTAACATCTGTTAGAGTTAGTGAAGCCTTATGTTACTGTGAAAACTGAAACTGGAATTGACCCATCATTTTTAAACTCTGAGCTTAAGAAACATGTGAAAAACATAAAAGGTAGGAAGGAAGATAGATTTCAGTGGCTGTCAGTTTGGGGCTCTTTAATGTAATAACTTCTTATTATGTTGTAATTAGCAAGCCGCTAATATAGGTCTGCTGTTTTGGCACAAAGTAAAGGGTAAACTGGCATCATTACTGTGTTCAGCTGATCCAGTGAAAACTTTGCTCTGCACCAGTGCAATATAACTATGTGAGAAGGTTTTCCCAGTGGCAATAAATGGGCACTATAAAAACCCACTTATGAATCTGTCTATAATAGCTGTATTCTGGTAATGGATGATAGAATTGCATTCGTTAATGTTTAATTCAGCTAAAGCAGCCCGAGAGGTTTTCTGGTTTATTTATTTGTTGCTGTGGGCATCTGTGGTATCTCTTGGGTGGAGCACGTGGAGGATTTGCTGCATTTTTTCTTCTTCTCATTCCCCAAGTACATTTGCAATTCAGGTGCTATTGCCATAGTTAAACCAGTGCACAGTGCCTTAATGCTTGCAGGACCTGCGCTATTGTTAGGACTGCAGTTAACGAGATACATTTTCAAACTACAATTTTGGGGAGTTTAAAGATGTGTGTGTGTTCCTGCGATACTTTCATTAGCATTGTTCAGCTTTCAAAATTGTTGTTCTGGTGCCTGGCAGTATGACAACCAAAGGCTGTGATTTGCTTATGCAAATCGATTTGCTTTTACCACTTTAACCAAACATTGAATTTGATAGTGCTTTACAGAGTGATGAAATATACTGCTGTTGGAAGGACAAAAGCATGTATGCAAACACTTGATAATTACAAGGTCAGAATGGGTTTCAGGAAAGCTTTTAGTATACAACTGGAATTGTGAAACATCCAGGGACATTCTCCATTTCCAGAGGAATCTAAATACTAAAGCAGGCAGCAGTCAATTCTCTCTGGTGAAGGTCACTTGTAAGACCTTGTGCTCAGTCCTGTTCTGGCAGGTGCTGTATTGGAGTCAATGGATCGATCACATGGATAAATGAGAAGCACTCTTGCAGTATTTTAATTAGGTTACAGAAAACATGCCATAAGAGATTCCATATAGTTTATAGGTGTGCCTGTAAGATAACTTATTGTCAGAAACACAGAATGGGTACGTAGTAGGAACTACATGTTGGAGAAATGCAGTTCCAACTACAGAGATCTCATTTAATTATTTTTCAGGACTGTCCAAGGCCTTCTAACCCTTGAAAGATCTCTTCAGCATAGGCTGGCAGAGTTTAAAGCACTGCAGGCATGCTGCATGAACTGTAAGGTGCTACAGCTTCCAGGATGAGTTGCTTTTGTAGTAAAGAGATTTCCAGAAGAGTGATAGGGGTGCAAGGAACAACCATTAGCTATATTCACTTCTCTGTCCATATAGAATCAGGTAGCTGAGCCTTCAGCTTTGTCTGTAGTCCTTCTTGCCACAGTGTGTTTTGGCATTTTGCTGGGTGCTGCAGATTTTAGTCATTGACTCAGTATTCACTGTTCATATTTCTTTTTCGGTAATTTGAGAATTGTTTCTCAATAGCCTGTGTCGGGGTTTGCTCTCGCTACCAGTTCATCTGCGACGATGGTTGCTGCATCGACATCACATTTGCTTGCGATGGGGTGAAACAGTGCCCCGATGGCTCCGACGAAACTTTCTGCCAGAACCGTAAGTGCCCCGTGGGACAACATAGACTATGAAAGTAACTGCAGACTGTACAACCAAAGGGAAATGATGCCCCTGTTGTGGTTTCTCCTCCCGTGAACAAGCATCTTGCTCCCAGCGTAGAACCATTCATTGGAAATAGTATGTGGGAATGTTTCATGTCAGCATAGAGCAGATGCTCAGAAATCAATTCCATTTTTTTTCAAAGCTATTTTTTTTCAAAGCTACATCAAAACTATCAAAAGTCCCCAAATGACAGATTTTGAGTTAGAGTTCTCAACATTTAAAAGATCAGTTCTTTACCTGTGTAGCAATTCTGGAAACAAGGACTCCTGTCTTGATCTGAAAGGGCATCTCCGAGGTACACATAAAAGTGCAGCTGTGCACTTACCAGAATCTGAAACACTGGAAATCTGGGCATGTAGGGGAACCAGTTAATTCACCATTGCACTGTTAGTTGTCATTATTCACCCTCAACATGTGCCCATGCTCAGCAAAATGAACAAAAATCATCAGAGGGTGAATTGGCATGATGGCTAACCACTCTTTCATTAATATTTCAGTTGCTGGATTTCACTTTAGAGTTCATAGGTACACTCTTGCTCAAGAGCTGAACAGTGGGCAATTGGTAACTTGCTATGTATGTGGAACTCACTCTGAACCTGGTGAACTTGTTTAGTCTGCCTCGAGGCCCATGTTGCAGGGTTTTCCATCAGAATACTCATGTTCCTTTCAATTCGATATTAAAATTGTGATTTTTGTTTCTATTAACATAGTCAGCCCAGGCCGGAAGTCAGTGACTCACGCAGCCCTTGGCACTACCCAGCAAAGGACTGTAGGACTGACTGAAAATACAGATGAAAACTTCTCTGCAGAAAACACCCTGAAAGCCACTGTCAGAAATCAACCGCTTCTTTCACTGGATGCAGACACGTCTAACCAATCGCTTTCTCAGGGACCAAAGAAACAAAACAGTGGATTTGTGCCAGGTAAGAACTGAAAAGCGTCAGTTTCAATAAATCATTCTGTCTTGAGGAAGAAAATGTCTTTCACTGTAATGAAGAAAATGTCTTTCACTGTAAACTTAAACTGTCTTTTGGTGGCTGGCTAAGACTAGACTTTTGCAAATGTAAAAAAATGCAAAAGAAGCTTGCAATAGGTAGGTTACAACAAGGTATTGCTTTATTATTGTCAAGTCTGGTTCTTACCAGCTGCAAAGAGAAGGTTAATGTAGAAGAGCTAGGAGAAAATACAGTCTAAGGAGCAATGCATGCAGTGAGCTAAATACACACCCTGCCACAGGTTCATCTGTGTAAGCTGACGTATAGGGATCTTTATATTTGTAGGGTAGTACCTTCCGTAGAACATAACAAAGTAGTGTTCAGCTTGAGTGAAAGTAATTGCATCTCTTCTGGTGCTAATTGATGACTTTTTTTTTTCCTGAAGTAGTATCTTGATTATTATAGGCACTTTTTTCAGAATTCTATCTCCAGGGCAGGAGAAATCTTTCATTTCTATAGAGTAGGCTCAGTCTTTGGTAACAAACAACCCCAAGTCCCCAGTAGTATTCTCCGTACTGGCTGCAAGCCTGTTGTGAGTCAGTGTTTAGTGATGTTACAGGCAGCAGTCACCAAACATTGCCTTGGTAAAGCTCCAGAAGCTGCAATGAAATTGGTGTGCCTTTTAAGGCAGCCAAAATATAGGTGGTTCCTGTTGGTGAATTAAAATGACCTGAAATGGCAATTGAATGAAAGCAGAACTGTGTGCACAGAGCCTAAAATAAGAGCAAGACCTCACACTTTTATTTCTTCAGAGTGTGGACTGATTCTTGCTGCCCAGGATGCAGCTAATTATAAACACAGTTTTATTTTATTCTTACAACAAAGCAGTGCTTAGTGCCCTCTGCTATTGACTCTCGTAAAGAGCACTTCCCTAACTCACACTTTGATGATTCTTCAGATTCTTGTATTTCATCTGTGGAGACTGCAAAGGGAGTGAAGACAGTGATCTTCAAGAATTTGACTGCCTCAGTGAATAAGTGGAAACTTATGGCAAAACCTTCTCTCAAATGTTTCCCCCTTTTCTGTCAGGGTAAAAGAATTCAGGGTTCCTTATTGGAATGAGTTAAAACTCTACAAGTCTGCCCCAAACCTATTTGGCTCTCATAGTTCTGAGCAACACCTGATACGGGGCTACCCAAACTAAAGACAAGTTGCCAAAGGGCGTTGCAAACTCCAGTGGAAAGTCAGCTGCTAACTGTGTCTTAAAAGCCGTTGGGCTTGTGAATCCAGAAGTAACACAAGAATTGAGGTCACCGAGCTTGGCAACCTATAATCAAAGGTTATAATTGAAAGTGTGTTTAAGAGTGACACTTCTGTGTTGTTGTTTTCAGTGTTTACCCTTTGCACAGTGACTTACTTGCAGTTTTTGCTCTTAAGGTAGCCTTTTACACAGCAGTAAACAATAAAAGAAAAAATTATTATAAAAATAATAATAATAAAAAAATGATGGGGCTTCAGTGATTAGCATAGTACCAGAAGCAAAGTACCAAAATCTATAATTTTAAACAGGCAAGATTTCCAGCTGACCAGATCTGTCTTTAATGCTTTTGACTAGGCTCAGCCAGAATTTAATTTCAGTTGAATGATAAGTAAGGATTTCCTTGTAGAATAGAGGGAACCAGTAGCCCAATAGTTTTAACCAAAAAAGCAGCAAACAGCTCAGCAAGTTTTTAAATAGCGTATGGATCACTTCCAAAGATGGTGCATGTGGTGGGACATGAAGTGATGCTAGGTACCTGGGTCCGAAGGGCAACTGCCAAAATCTCCTCTGAGTTGCTGTCTTCTCATGGAGACATTTAAAATCCATAGGGGTCACATGCTGTACATTAATGATGCCCAGAGATCCAAAGAAGTTCAGGTCCTGCCCCGCTGGCAGGCATCACAGTCATTATGGACTTGAGCTGATAGACATCTAACCCATTCTTAAAAATGCACCCAGATCCATTGAATTAAGTTTCCCTCCATCACTGTCATCTCAAGGAGATTACAGACCAAATTTAATAATTAGGTGCTACAAAAATGCAGTGACTTTTACTCTGTGTGCATGCACACATGTGGTTTATGTAGGATAACTGGTCCAGACAAAGGGAGAGGTGGATGCGACTTGCCAGCTCCCTGCTGGGATGATAGACTTGGTTTAGAATAATGGGAGGAGAAAGCAGAGGACAAAACCCTTTCTTAGTGGTGGGAACACTCCCCTGGGCATCCTGACTGCTGGTCCTTTCTCCAGGCACTCTAGCCAGTGATTATTAAAAGTAAGACAGCCACTGTGCTCATATACAGTCTTTGGTTTCCCTGTCACACTTGGTGGCCATGCCAGACCCGTTGCTTGAAAGAGAATGACTTTGTTTTGAGAGACAGAAACACCAAAGCAGCTCTGAGCAGCACACCTGGAAAAGTGTTCAGGAGAGCAATAACTGCCACACGAATTCCGAGGGGAGGTAGGCAGTACTCAACAGAAATCATACCAGCAGCCTCCGAAGTTCAGCCATTCCAGCGGCTGAAGTCCTGCTCTGGGATGTATTCTCTGCTAAGACAGTATGCCAGACCCCGCGCTGGTGCCAAGGCAGAACCTGTGCCTCTGAGTCACATTGTGAGGGTCTTCGTTAGACCAAGACAATCATATTGCTTGTTGACTTTGCAAGCATCTAGGCTCCTGATATACTCTTATAAATCAGTCTCATAAATGAGTTTTAATGATTTTAATGTCCATATTAAAGGTGAAAAGCTGTCTAAGATACACGTTAAGGGATATGGCTTTACAGTGGCAGCACAGGTTCCAGCACTCCCTCCACTTGGGGGAGCTCATTTCAGGGCCACATTTGTGTTATTTCTTAGTTGGCATTTGCAGATTGTCATGGAAATACAAGCTAGGAAGGAAAATGTGATGCTTTTAATAGAGCCAGTGACTTCAGGGCAGAACAAGAGAAGGTGTTACGGGTAATTTACTTAGCAGAGACAGCATGTGGCACCTTCTAGGTGGCTGTTAGACACGATGCTGGATACAGGAATTGTCAGCTGACTTTTCAAGAAGAGAAGTTTTTCCCAAGAAATTGCAGGACTGGGGAGTTGTTTTTGTTTTCTTTTTTACATCTGTTTTAATTACAGTGGTGGTTACAATACCAGTAAAGACCCTTCTGCTACCTCAGTAGCTTTCATCTCTGAGAATGAAGATATCCAATAAGTGGATCTCTGCGTCAAGGAATACCATATTTATCTTTTCTCATTTTTAAAAGGAGATGGGATAAGCTGTGATATTTTGGGCTGTTGGATAGCTCTTTGCAGCAGGAGTATGAGCTTTCTGCCTGTGAGGGTAATACCAAGGGAAATCTATCCCAGAACCCCTTATTCTCCTAATAATTTCTCTGTTCCCAGTTTCCCTTAGCCTGTTTCTTTACTCCAGTAGTCCCTCAAATTTGGCTTTGATTCGATACAAGCTTTTTAAGGATTTACACTTAAGTATAAAAATGTGAAAATGCGCAAGTTCAAGGTGCGGACTGTTTGAAACTTCTACCTGACCTAGCAGGGAATCTATTAACAGTAGAGTTAAGAAGAAAAAAAAAAAAATAGGTCATTCATTGCTGACAATGGGTGAGCCTTGTTCTGCACACCTGTCTTTCCAGTGGGGTTCCTCTACAGCAGTGCGACTCTTAGGGGAATGCCAAGTCTGACTTAGAGACTACCTTGGGAGCTCAGCATATGGAGTCTTTCATAACAGACTCATGATTTACTTTTGTCCAGGCTAGAAGACCAAACATTTTCTTCCGTAGTTGGGAGTGGATGCAGGAAGAGGAATTCGATGTCAGTAAAGGAGTCCTTTCCCTTTGCAGACATACCTCCAGAGTGAGGTAACCCAGACTGCATCTCCTCCAAAGGCCAGCACAGCAGTTCTTCATGGATGCCTCCAAAATGCCCTGGCATTCATTTCCAGGGAAGTTTTCAAGCCAAAATGCATATTCTGGCACTGCTGCACTTCTGAATGAATACAACAAAAGTATAGTTGCAGCAAAGCGCACCAGAGTGAGCGATGGGCTGGTTTCTAAGCATCAATAGCCATTCTAGCAACCACGGTGATGTAGACAGGTTGAGTTCGTAAGCAGCCTGAAGATTTTCACTTCCCAGCATAGCAAACTCAAGTGTGTAAATCACCATAACAGCTTTGCATTCCCCTGGCACCGGGTCTGTGCTTCTCTCCGCACCAGCTGTTCTGCAGTACTGTTCAGGGACGGGATTACAACATTTGACTGAGTGCCCAAGCCTTAGTCATGTTTTCACTGTAGAGGCATCAACAGCAGTAGCTATTAGAGCTGAAATTTAGGGTAACCGGAAAGGGCTATAAACTGCAGTTTCCTAGGCACAGAATAGAAAATGAAGAGAGAGTCAAAATAAAACCAAGCCCACATAACGTGCTTTAGTCTAATACTGTTAAAATTATTACTAGGCAGGCGAGAAGCCCAAATATATAGATGTTATATTGCCTCAGGGAAAAAGTCCTTCATTCTCTAACTCTCTAGAGTTATCTGACAAAATCGCACAGGTTAGCTTGGTACTCCAAGTCAAAGCAGTGGCAGCAGGGTGAAATTCCAGTCCCTCAAAGTCTGTGTGAAGTCCAAAGTGACTGGATGTGTGTCAGAGGAAAACCTTTCTTTTCACCTGTTGTCCAAGAGTTACAGACACGCACCGTGTCAGACTCCTAAGCCTGTTTGGGGAAATCTCTCTATTTTCTGGTTGTTAATAGATAAGATGTTGAGCGTTATTGCCACTGATAGCCTCTCCAGTCCTGTAAGAATAGCCCCAAATCCTAACAAAACCCTACAAGCTTTACTGAAAGGATTCTGTTATTCTTCTGCCCTTCTGATTTTTTCCCACTAGACTTCTCTCCACGTTCAGATATATTTACCAAATGTCCTTACCAGCAGTTGACTTAAATATTCCCCTTGCTCAAATGGCAGGGAAACAAATTTATAAAATGGGCATTCAGACCTAGCCCTGTCTTACAGGCTGGAGCAGCTCTAAGGAGAGCTGATGTCTTCTGTGTTTTTCCAAAATAAAGAAAAATATTCAGTTAATTTCATTTAGGGAAGACAGAAATAAAACAGCTGCTGGTTTTGGTCTTAGTTACATTTGGGTTATTTTGCATGGCTCTGGCACCATAAAGGTACCCTAAAGCCAGTACAATTTACCTTACCATTCCCTTAAATCCCTTTTATATGCCTGAACAACTCAGAGCAGCCTTAGTGTAAGTGAGGAGGAGGACTACAGCTTGTTTTTGAGGCATTTCCTGGAACGTGAAGTTGGTGTTCCAATACAGCCTTAATGACAAGACAAGAAACCCAGAGCCTGGAAGGCTGTGTTGTGACTTAGAGACGGGACGTGAGCACTAACCTTGGGCCAGCAGCAATGGAACAACTTAAGCTTCAGTTACAGGGCTGTGTGCGGTTGCTGCTTCACCTGACGGGGCAGCTTTCTGCTTTCTTGTTGGGTAGGAGTTACGGGGGGGTGTTCCAAGCTAATTGACTTAAATGCTTCCTTTTAACACCCACCATTAAATGGAATTCCAGTTACAACGTTTCACATTCAAAGTTTACTGATGTTGTAGCTTAATATGTTTCCACTGGCATTGCTGCAGTTCTGAGGGCCACCAGGAGATATTTCACATTGCAGCCAAAATGCCCTTCAACACTGATGTTATCAGTAAAACCCAAAAACAGTCATCACATTTAAAAAATGGGCACATTTCTGATTTTCATGAAGGCATTGGATTAAGCTGTCACTCTTGCATTAAGTGTCCCCATAGCTATGAGAGCAGGACTGTTGCACCTTCTCTTCCACGCGCAGCTGAAGTGACTAAGTCATCATCTTTGAAATGCTTTCCCCACATACTTTTATGTCTTCCAAGTACCAAAGTTCTGCTTCTGTATGTGACAGATAATGGGTAAAATTAAGGTAGTTTCGGCCGCCAACCTATGCATTTCCTGTTTTACAAGCTAAAAGGATGGAGATAACATAACTTGAAATGGCCTCATTTTCAACTATATATAACTGCTTTAGTAATGTTTTAGCTCATATTGGTCTATACCCCGTTAGGAAAGCTTTTGTAAGAGAATTTATGTCCCTTTTTTTTCTGTGGAAAGTGACCCCGCTTGGGCTTGGTTGAGATGCACTGTGGTTTGTGATACAAAAAATGAATTCACATTTTAGCATTAGTTTCACATTATTTAAAACAATCAAATCATACAATAAGAGTCAGCAGTTCTTAAAGTGATTTTTTCTAAATTCAAGTGTTTTCAAGTTATTTAATTCTAGTGTCCTGTGGATAAGACTTCCTGAGTTACTGAACCACAATATTCATTTGTCTTGCTTCGTTTTATGCAGATAACAGTTCCTCAGGGAAAAAAACAGAAGATAAAAATGGAAATGGCATAATTGTGCCAAAGAGAGATCAGCTTGGAGGTGGTCATCCAGTCCCAGAAACAGGTAAGATGGACTGTGTGAATTCATTTTGAATTATATTAGAGTTTTTCAGTCAGGTAATACAGACCCAGGTTATTACAGTCAAGGGTTGAACAGTGCGCTTCCATATTCTGAACTGATCTCAGCACGTGTGATCACACAGTTTAGTTTCTCAGTGCGAGTTGCTCCAAATATTAGCACCTAACTGATAAACTAGCTGTACTTTTAAAGAAAATGTTGAGGTTTTCTGTACTGTTTCCTCACTGTATTAAATAAAGCGTAATCTGTCTTAACCTCTCTGTAGGTGCTGTACTGCCTTTGGCCTTAGGCTTGGCCATCACTGCTTTACTGCTGCTTATGGTTGCTTGCAGACTGCGTTTAGTGAGACAGAAGCTTAAAAAAGCTCGACCCATTACATCCGAAGAGTCTGATTACCTCATCAACGGGATGTATCTCTAAAAATCAGATTTAGGTCTGTTGTTTTCTCTCCTTTCTCCTGTGTCCATGAACCTCTGCCTCTAAAAAAGGACCAAAACCTTTAGTTAAGTTTCAAATGTAGAAGCCTCCAAGGTGAGGAACACGTTCTCCCCCTTTGTTGAAGAAATAAAAATGTGGGTTGGTGCCCATATTCAGAAACTCAGAAGCCTTCAGGCTCCAGAGGGTGCCGTCCAGCAGAGACTGGTCTCTGTACTTTCCACCTGACGCACTGGGAGTGTTTTCATTAAAGAATTTTGTCTTGCTTTGTTAATTAAAAGCAATCTCCATCTAAGCACCAGCTTTTGTAACGAAATTTGGGATTTAAGGAACAGATCGTATTTTTCATTCGTAGTTTAGACCTCTGTGCAGCTAACAGAGTCGTGCTTACTAAACACTAAAACAAAAAACGCAAGTAGAGGATGAGTTTGGACTTACCAGTGTCTGACAGCCGTTGCGTGTGATCCCAGAGCTACATCTCTCCCTGGAGCTTGTGGCTTCTTCAGCCTTTTCCACCCCCAGCTCGACGCGCTCCACCTTGTGAAAGAGCAGCAGGCAGCAGCTTCTCTCCGAGACTCCGGCCCCAGCTTTGCTAGCGGTGGCTGGATTTGCTGTGTTGCGAGTCCTGTTGGGGTGAAAACCAAAGTTAGTCCCAGCCTGACGGGCATGGTCAGCGCGACTGCCGCTTCTGGCAGAGCGGTCAAACCCTGTCCCTGCTTCCCCGGAGCTTGGGATTCGTGCTGGTTAACTCTTAGCTCCCTGCAAAGCTTGAAAGCTTCAGCGACGTGTCCCCGCCCCAGCAAAATTCTCATAGAATTAGAGCAAGTAATCAATGTGTGAGTGAACTTCAGATGTGTTAACAGTAAATTGTGTACAGTACATGTTATATATACATATCTATATAGACACCGTGCTGTCTATCTCGTTTGACTGTCCGAGGATGTCACATTCATCATGGGTCCCAATAAAAACAGAGGCAGATGAGGCATGCATCTTTTTGTATGTCGTCTTTTGTACTTCAGTAACTTCAAGTCAACAGGAATATTGCCATGGTATACAAATAGTTCTTTGAGTTGCTTGGTCTTGATTACTTTATGTAAAATAGCTCTAATAAACCTATTTTATTCTTACATTTCCTGCATTGCATTTATTTTCAGCTACCAGCTGAATACTGCATAACATTCCTCTCAACAGGTAGGAAAGCCCATAGTGGCATATGAAGCGGGCTCTGTAAAATGGCCTTGGAAGAAACTGGGATGTGTATGGTGGGGGGAGCTGTAGAGACATTTTCTTGCAGGAAGACAGAGAAGAAGAGGGCCAGAGCTCCGATCTTCACCCATCACCTGTCTCAAGAGCAGGACGTGAGCCGAGCACCGCAGCAGGAGTGGAGGTGACTGTGCCGGCCTCCAGGGAATCCCGGTTGTCAGTGCTGCTTCCCAGGGCCCTCCTGCCATGTTAGGCAAAATCTGGCTGGTTGTACCGCAGCATTTCTTGGGGTCCAGGTGTCTTTCTGCTGATACTCTCCATCTCTAACCTGGGAGCACAGCCTCTCTTCCATCACAGCATACAGCAGGCATGGCAGATAGTGCAGCCCCCCTGGGCTGCTCCCAGCACATGCCCGCTGCCAGCACCGCTCCCATAGCCCTTCCCCTCAGCTCCCAGGGCCGGGTCTGCCTGGGAACGTGCTGGGTCAGCTATTTTTAATTACTGATGTCCTTTAGCCAGACAAGCAGAGAACATTGATTGCTTTGATAGCATACACCTGTGGATATTACTCCTCTGTGTATTAGGAGACATCGTTACAATCTGTTTTAAGTCAGTGTGTTTTAATGGTGAGCGAGGTATGTACTTCAGTTAGAATGCTTTTTTACATTTTAATTTGTTTTGCCTTTCAGAACAGCTTATGTACACTTAAGTGTACAAATTGTTTCCAAGTAATGAGTAATACTTACCCAAGCTTTATTCATAATTAGGAATCCATTTTTTTCATGGTGCCAGTTGCACGCTGCCCAGTTCTGCAGGGGTCTTAGCCTGAACACCCCCGTAGCCTTTCCATAGCACTGCGGGATCATGGCAGGGGCAGTTCCAGAAGCACATTTGCAAAACAAAAAGGCTGAGATAGGTCAGTGTGATGCTCCATTTACTTTTTAAATCCTAAATAAAGCATAAAAGTTCCAGTCCCAAACTCCCCAGAGCGAGTCAGAGGCAGGGACCAGCGGCAACACAAACACGCGGCCCGAACAAAGCAGAGCCTTTCTGGTAGCCTCAGCAGGGCTTACAGCCGTGCAGCACAAAGGTCTACGCTTGCCGCTGTCACAAGCATCAGGAACTGGATTTTTCGGTTTCCACTGACAAAAGCTAAAAGAGTAAAAGCACAGGGAAAAAACTAGAAAAGATTCAAAGAGAGCTGATGGACGTATGGATGAGACACAGGCAATAAATACATAGTGATTACTATGGGAAAAAAAAAAAACAAGCTCACAAAGCAATTAGTTTGACCAGAGCAAGAAAAGAGAAATGTGCTGTACACAGGGAATATTTAGGAAAAAAAATGCATAGAAGTACCTTTGCTATATATTTTTCAGCTAGCAGTTACTTAAAACAAATCAGGAAGCAAGAATGCAAGGCTACAAGTATGCCTGTAACGCAACAGACCCACTTGCAGAACACCGAATGCTACCCTGTACCTCTGGAACAAACAGGGAAGTCTGGGCGCACTGAATCACCACAAAAAGCCAGTGCAGAAACAAGTTTTTGTATGTTTTAAAGCATACAATCCCATCTTAAAAGGGAACAGAGCAAGAAATTTTATCATAGTTCTTCGCAACTACCAGCCCCTAATGCACAAAAGAGAGGCATTTACAATATTTAAATTCAAGACAAATGACCGAACAACGCAGATACAGGGGGAGCAGGGAGCCTGACTGTGCGCAGGACTGGAAAGACCCGGGAAGTAGGCAGTACAGTGGGAAGTAGGGACCACGGGGAAAACACCCCTGAAAGCTAATTTCATGCCCAAGAAACTACTTTCCTTAGGGTGCCGCTACGGCCAGGGGCGATGAGCTTCTCCTGAGCTCTGATCAGAGCATTCATCTAAGCAGATGCTCTGAGCCACCCATTCCCTAACCAGAGGCCTTCAGGACTGTCCTCATGGTCCATAAGGCACCTGAAATAAAAGTCACCGCTTAACCTCAGATGCCCTTTTTTCCCTATAGCAAAAAAAAGAAAAAGAAGGATTTGGCAGAACGTGCTAAACAAGATACTTAATCTGTTTGTAATAAAGAAACACAAGATGCAAACATATACCTAAACATGGCTGAAGATAGGACTTCAGTTTCTCAGTAACTTCAGGGAATGCTTTCAAGAATATGTAGCAGGTGAGTTCCTCAGAAGCACACGATGACAATGCCTGGACTACAAAGAAACATTAAAAGATGAAAGTGAGATCTCAGAGAAACAGTCAACAGTCCTTATGAAACTAATCTGTTGCTGCTAAAACAGACGGTTGTTAAAAAGGTAGGGGATTAAGTCATTCAAGTTTCCAAGTTTGGTGTGATGAGACACAAGTGAGCTCTTCCTGTGTACGCCCCACTGAAGCTTTCAGGCAATTTTCAATGGGCAGCTGGAGCTCCTCCGCACCCATTTTTGCAGTAACCATGTCCTTTAATTTCGTAACTTAAAGAAATAGGATTTTTCACTCCTGAGCACGTCCTGCTGGGTGCCTCAGCAGTGCCCTGCCAGGAGCACGAGAGCACAGCAGCAGCCGTGCACAGGAAGACTCAGAGGGCACGAGCCGTGCCGGGAATTGGTGCTGCGCGGACATCTTCCAGCTGGCACAGAAAGCAGCCCTGGATGGCAAGGACGAAATGCTGCAGGTAAACAGGACAGGGAGAGGAAAGTTTATGCTGTATCTGCCTGCGTAGGGCCAAGTTCTAGTCCAAGCTGATTTCGTCATAGCTGGCTGAGGCATGGAAACCCAAAACTTGCTGCAGGCACTCTGAGCACACAAGTGTGTGTCAACGACAGCAAAGGCAAAAGGGCTTTACAACACCTTACAAGTGTATGTGCACCGCCCACAGCTGGTCCTCAGCTTTGCGCATCTGTAAGCAAATGGATAAAAACTCAAACAGAGCTCACAAGGCAAACCATATGAACTGACAAAACCAACTTAGACCCCATGTTTGAATCCATCCATTGCACACCACAGTGTTTAAAACAGAATTTATGCTTCCTGATGTGTGAAGCCTGGATGTTCTGAAGCCCAAAAGACCAGTCTCAGACCTCTTTATCTCTAGCATCCCTCCGCATGCATGCTGCCTTTTGGGCAGCACTTTGCCTCCGTGTTTTTTCATTGTTTTTCATGTGTGTTTTGTTCTGCACGCCGTGCTTGCATGACCTCACTGGGCCTTTTTTCTGAGCCAGGACCACTCCTCGCCCAGTTCGCTGGAAGACCTCTTCCACATCACTTGGGAAGAACAAGGGTTCCGTAAAGGTAGTTAGTGTTATCAATCTAATTGCATTAATGTGTTCCACCTCAAAAGTCAGCTCAGTGGAACAGACAGATGCATATGTACAAATCACGAGCGTGGTTTTCAGTTACTCCTGTCCTCTGCATCGTGTCAAAATCAAGGAGCTGTAATCACATCCTCGTTCTGTGAACTGCATTTAAATCAAATGCAACATCTCCGAGGGCACATCAACAAGTAAAAGGAAGAAAGCACCGCTCCACAGTAAGAATGGGTTAGCATCCCTCTTTCTGGAATGGGGGTATTAGTTCAGTGTTTTCCTCTGGGCGTTTTAATTTACCTCTTTGTGCTGATGTTTAATTCCACGCTCGAAAACCCTGGAGCTTGTCACCCCATCACAGAAACTGCAAGCACTGAGAGGACTGCTGCCAGCTGGATGCTCCAGAGCTTGCCACACTGAGCCCCGCTGCTCTGCTGGCCATGGCGTTATTGTCCATTCCAAACTCGCTGACCACAAAACATTTCAGGAGTCATCCAGGTGGCCTCGAGCAGCAGTGCCAGTGAGCACCCTGTGTGCATTAGCTTCCCTCAAAAAAAAAATCATGTAATGGTTTCTGTTCCCTCAAGCTAGGTGGCTGGTTTGAATGGAAATTGTAAATAGACAGGTAATTCCTGATACTTAAACAGAAACATGCCTAAGCCACACCAAAACGGTCTTCTCTGCCGAGCACCCACGGCTGTTTGTGGGTGTTCAAGACACAGCCGTGTGCCCCAGCAGAATTAACACACCGCACACACGCAGAACTCACAAGCCTGTAGAGAACTCACTCAGCCCGTTCCCTAAAACACACCAACGTCAACCAGCAGAAACTCCAAAGAGTACAGTAACACTCCACCTATATTCCAAATGGCATTGCCAGGCTTGGCAATGGCTGTAATATGCTGCAGTACATTAACTAACTGAAAATGGACACACATTTCTGATCATTTAGTGTTTTTATACATGCTTGCTTTTTTTTTTTTTTGGGCATGTGGAGTCCTGTGAAGGTAAAGAAAACAGAAATCCAGACACCTAAATACAGCTTCCTCTCAAATCGTTTTATTTGGCAAAGTAGCAATTCAGACAGTTCACACAGCATTTATTCAAACTCCAAATCTTCTGCATTTCGACTTGTCCTCTTCTCCAAGAAGCTTTTACTTCAGAACCATTGCTCCGTCACGGAGGGGTCTTCGTTTCCCAGTCCCCAAATGCTACTGCTGGATACTCCTTTCTGTCCGAGCACCCTGACTGTCACCAACCCCTTCTGTGGAACAGGCACCCTCATCCCAGCCACCTTGGTCCCTGAAGTCTTGCACCTCCTGAAGTGGTTCTCCCCAAAAAGTTGTTGCCAGGTCTCAGCTTTGTCACCTCCTCCAAGTTAGGCTAGCTTGTTACACTGTGTCCAGAGACGAGAATTTGGATACAGTTGAGCTCTTATCTTCCATTTGACTGATTAAATTAGTGAGAAGATGTAAATAAAGCTGAACTCAAATTGAATGATACAGTGACCGAAAGGCTGAACATTAGCATGCATCATTTAAGATATTTCACTTCAACACCAAGAACTAGATTCACAGTTGATTGTGGGTTAGTACAAATTTGTCAGACGCAAGTGGGTTTTTCTGAATTGTATTTTCTAGAATACACGCTATATTAATTCCTTCGTAAGATTAATCTTCGTGTGTGTGCTCCCAGGCTGCAGTCAGATCAGGAGGTGGTACATTAACTTCCAAACATCTAAATAAATTGATACATAGCTTTCACACAGGAATGGGATTGGGCTGACCTTCAAAAGGAAAGTCATTTAAGATGTTACCTCTTTCATATTTGGAGGCCTTTGAATTTTAACCTTTGTGCTTTCAGTGATTAATCAATATTGCTGTTCCACCATAAGCAGCCAAATGCATTTTGCAGTGATCACGGTGGACTGGTTTTATACAGGTTATTTTATTTTATAATCATTTTTATCATTAAAAAGAAAATAACAACATGCTGTTTACTTTATTTCCTGGTTGCACAGATCTGAGCAAGAAGACTCAGACATGCTTCCCCCCCCTTTCCCAAAGCAGCTCAATTTCCTATACTGCTTTGCATTTTCCTGTTGTCATTTTACCATACCAAAAGAGAAAACTTGGGGCAGAAAAAGGTTTATAGCCTTCCAACTATTCTTCTACATGAAAACTGAACAATTGCATCTCTACCTGTACTTTAGAGACCAGGATTCTTTACTCTTCCTGCATGTATCATGTTTTCCTTGTATAACAACAAAGAGTTTGCTTTCTAAAAACACAGAATTTTTCTTGGGTGCCCCCAGTCAGAAAAAGGAGAATGTTAATACAGCAGGTAGCTTTGTCAAAAGCAACTCTCACTTAGAACTAACTAGACATTCTTTTTATTTTTTTCATTTTTAAAGAATCTGAAGATCTGTATGTCTACCACATACTGATCCTAATCCTCCCCACAAGCACAACCTCCTTTCTGCTTTTAGCTTTATTATCCCAGTGACTGGGATGTAGCTTGCATCGTAATTATGGAGTTAAATCTATGTGTATTGTATCAGCAGTGAGCATATAAACCAAAACAGAGTTTCAAGACTCCATTAACTAATTCTAGAAGGAAAGGGAAAACCATATCTTTTATGTCCAACTTGAACAGCAATGTTTAGTAAGAGTGGCCACCTCTGATGTCTTGAAGTTTAATATATACAAATGCCTGGTTTTAAGGTAATAAAGCAGCTGATTGTATCTACTACATGCTAGTCTATGACACCATGTCAAAAGCTTAAAAAGGAATTTCATCTCCTTTTAGTAGCATCTAGCAGACATTGGAACACAGAAAACCTGATATTACCTATGTAGTGTCATAAGGTGCACAGAAGCAGTTTTACCAAGGGACACAGGAGCCAAGAGAAGTGAGTGTTCAAGTACCCCCATCAAAATTAGAGTTCACAAGCTACAGGTCTTCATCTGCAGTTCTGCAGAAATTCACTTTCAACAGATGAAAGTAAAATAAAGGCATGTTAAATAAAACAGTGCCCACATAAAACTTTCCACCATGTCTTTGCCTTGAGCATCTAAAAAAATAAAACAAACACCACGCTTTTCCATGCTGATAACAACAGTATAACGAAGTCCAAAACAAGCTGCAATGCTGTTGGTTTTCAAAAAGCTTTTAGAACTGGAGATGAGCAGTCCACTGTAACACTATGTTTGGGTCAAGATGATGTAGCTTTTACAATTCATCCCTGCAGAAAGAAAACACATGCAGTTATGTTTCTTCTCCCTCTGGAAATCATATTTGAAAAGTTTTGATAATGTATCAGAATACATTTAAGTGCTCAAACACATCAGCAAAACTTCAGAAATCTCTTCAAGCATTTAATCAAAAAGGAAAGGCAACAGCAATCCCATATCGTCTCATACTATTATGTGATGTGTTGTGAAATATGGGTCCCTCCCCTATTTCACATTTAATGGATCATTTACTTAAGTGACCATCCCCTACACCACCAAAACCAGTAACTTTTTTAAAGTTACACAGCTACCTGCCATACAAACTCTGTTGGCTACATGCTGGCAAGAAGCTGAGCCAGCTTACTAGACAGAGTATTGGCAAAAACACATTCTTGGTAGCTGCCAAAAAGGCAGGTTTAACTTCAGTTGCAGTCTCTCAAGAAAGCTTGGAACACCCCACATCAGTGCCATGAAGTCTGTACCACCTCTTATTTACTTTGCAGAGGAACTCTACTAGCTCCAGAAAGACCTGTACACTAAATCAGGACTATGTTACGGAAAGGGGGAGCAGGGGGCTGCTACATCACAAGGAGATGCCGGTAGGAGAAAGGATGCATAAAGAAGTCTCTTTGAGTCACTGTGAGGACTCTAGATAAAGTGCAGGCTTTTGTTCCTACATGTCATTTAAAACACATTGAAACAGGAAACCCACAGAACCCATATTCCAACAGTGAAATGATCATATATTAGTTATTTAAGTATTTCTAAAGCATTAATTTTAATGCCAAACATCCATCAAATCTGAAAGCTGTGCACTGACACTATGAATGTTGGAAAATTCAAACAGAAGTGTTTGCTTTTTTTTTTTTTCCTCCCCCCACGAGGCACAAGCAATCTATAAACTGACAATGAGTTTGCTGCAATTTTTCTTTCAGTAGGTGCATCACCCTCATTAGCCAAAGCAAACACTGTCTGAATTAAGAAAAACTTCACTAATGTGATTGCTGGCTCAATACACACTAGTATTTCCAGCTAGCATACCATGCAAAGTAACCCACAAAAATATAGTGCCACATGCACACAAGCAAAAGCTTTACAGTTACAAAGGCATTATCCTTCAGAATTCACAGAGCATGGAATGGCAGCATGCAGATTTTAAAAGCAACCAAAAAGGCTGTTGCAACTAGTGATTAAATGACTAGTTCTAGCTAATACGGCTGGAATACAAACCTTATGATTTGTTAGTCATAAATATTTGCATTCTTTGCACTTTGCATTGCATTTTAGTAGTGAGGTACTAATAATACAGCTTCAGAGTGTTGCAGTAATTAGAAAAAACAGAAAAAAGCAAAAGGGAGAAGAACAAATCTTGGCAAGGGGAAAGAAAAATCTGTTTATAGCCAAATGTTTGGAAGTTCTCCATATTTGCCTGTTTCACAGAAGAGGTATTTGTTTACTTTAAACAGATGAAAATAAATGAACATCTGATACTCAGTTTAAAATGTAGTGCAGGTGAACTTTGGACAATTACTTCATTCTTCCTTAATGCTTCCAGGAGCTGCATCATCCGTTAATATTTACAACATCAAAAAACATATGTAAATAATGACTACTGTTATTGCTGGTTTAGCCTCATATGCCTAATTGCTGACGTGATTTGCATCCTGAATCCTACCATATACTCTCACAGCTCTAAAAGCCCAGTCTTTTACTGTGACAAACAATTCTTAATCCTTTACACCCAAGCTAGACCCTTAGAAAACTGAAAGCATAAGAAAAATTCTATATTTACTGTGAAACTATCAAACATGGCAACTTTACCCATCCACAAATTTTGGCAAGGTTTTTACATGTTGCTAGCTCACTTAATGCATTTGAAGTTTTTTTTTTCTTTTACAAAATGGTATTTGTACTTAGAATTCAAATGAATATACTAACCTGCCACTGTTTTAACTGTTGGTATTTTGCATTGCTTTAAGCTATTGCTGACAAAATAGTTAAGTATATCTTAGATGTCACTTTCAAAATAGAAATTTTCATATTCTGTTTATTCAGACATTACTGTATTACAGGCATCAGCTTCCCTCAAAAGACTTTTCACTCGGTCTTCACTACTTCTGAATCTAACAACAGTATGTCAGCCCAAAACAATCCATGATGTATGTGTTAAAATTATGCAGTGTTTATTTTCTACTGTTATGACAAACTGGGCTCGTATGTGTACTACTGGATTATATATTAAAAAGTTAAAGAAAGGTTCTAGATCGTCAGGCAGGTAACAATTCTCAGCTTTTCACCTAATGCAAACAGCTAGCAGACTTAAATACACATTGCAAAACAGCATCGACTGACCTTAACTTCAGCTTGTATGAATCAGAAGATACCAAGCTACGAAATCTATCAGGCTTCAACAGCATTCTTACTGTTACAGGACAGAATACTAGCCAACCCTCCCAGTGGTAAAAGACCTATGCTGCTACAAAACTTAAAACAGAGACTTAAAAGACAACTGCTATTTCCCTGGTGGAAATAACCTGTTGTCTTCTAGAGCCATAGGAAAGATCTACTGATTAGTTTGTAATTTTCCTCCCCTTTTCTGGCTGGGACTATTGGCTACGATTCTTACCACAACTCATGTAATTTCCCTCCACCTTCATATATGCACTCCCTCCACTCTGCTCACTAGCTCTTGCTTAGTAAGCTATATATTTAGGTCTTATGTCATCACAGTAGTCCTTCTTAGTCCCTTGGAATTCTAGCAAGAGAATTGCTCACCTAGTATTGTAAATTCAGGCATCAAGGCTGTTTTATAAGCTCGAGTTAAATCAAATTTCAGAAGTCATCAAGCTCAAAATTCCTATTCTCAAAATAAATTTTAAAAAGCTTGAAAAAGTGGCTTACAGGTAGGGAAAATATATACAAGAGTATTTCACATTTCCCATTAGGAGTATCCAACAGGAAACTAAAAGATTCTCAGGAAAATCTAATAGGTAGTTATTTGGGTAAATGTCAGAGTTCATTGTGGGGAAAAAAAAGAAGTCAAAGATATCAACAATAAGAAATAACAGAAGCTTGGAATACATGTAAATAATTAAATTTTGTGACCTGTCTCCACCTCTGTGGTGGAAGGCATTCAAATGTAATATTTGAACAAGCACATATAAATTTATCTGAAATCCGTAAATCACTCTCTTTGATCCACTTCAATTTTTTTTTTTTGTCATTAGGCACTATCTGATTTTCCCTTTTTGATACATTATTCATCTATGAAAAATATACTATTTTTACTGATACTGTATTTCTAATTCATATTTGGCTACATTCTGAATTTCAGTATAGCACCAGTGTTTCAGCAGTCAATTATTTCCCCCTTCATAATTTTAAAGTTAAAAAATAGACCAATATTTATACCTGTAGCCTTTTCATGTGTTCTCTGTTTGGGAATAGAATGCAAGATTGCAACAGAGACTTATTACTCAGCCTTTCTTACATTCTCATTCTCTTTAAATTGTCTCTCCATATAGTATATAATAAGTATATATAATAAGTTAACTCTCTCAGATAAGTAACACCAGAGAGATCCTAATGTAGGCAAGAACTGCCAATAATGCAGCCAATAAGCTGTGTTCTGAACTGTGAAGCCTGAGAGGCCTTTGCCCCTCCATACTTATTAGTAAGAAAAAAAATTAAGAATTGTTAAGTTCTGCGTGAAAAGATGAATATCCTTACCTGCATAATCACGTAAGCAGGCACCTACTACTGTATAAGCAGTACAACAATGCATTTCATTTTGTACCACACTCCACAGATCGGGTTCCTGTGTACAGTCTACTTCCATAGTTCCCACAGAGTCACATTTGAGAAGATTCCCAGTCACATTTGGAGCTTAAAAATACTACTACAGCTGAATCAAAACCAGAAAATTTGGACTAAATTTAAAGAAACCCAACAATATTCCCATAAGAAGATTATTTATCAACACAACATGAATTACTCAAAATCCAGTGAGTCTTTTCTTTCCATCTAGTCCACATTTTCTTTTGCTAGGAGTTCCATCTTTACAAATGAAGAACAATGCCAAGTATCTGAAGGTAGGTTTGACTTCAAATACCACTTAAGAGATTGTCTCACCTAATAAACACAGTATTATGGATATAGCAGGAGAGAAGAATTTCTTTGTAACTTCCTTGAAGTTAGAATACTGCATTTTATTCCATTTAGTAAACCAGATTACGTTTTCATTTTGTCTAATTAATTCGACTAAAGTTCACTTGACCCAACTGGTTGGGTCCACACTTTGGACACACCAATAAGGAAAAACAACAACAACAACAAAGACAGAGGTAACCACCTCCTGTAAAGTCCACAATACAATGGCAGTTATCCTTAGGAAGGGAATGGGAATTTTCTTCAGACAAAAGGATAATTTAAGAACAAAAAGACATTACAGGAAGTGGACTTCAGAGATGGCCTTTAACGGAGATTTCGAAGTCTGAAGCAAATTAAATGTACATAGGAAGAAACAGTCTCTATGCCACTGTAGTGATCAAGGTCATACTTCAGGCTAAGCTTATCTTTCTGCTAACACTAATACTTAAATTAAAAAAAAAAAACAAACATGAGGTATTTCAGAACAGATCTGAAACTTGTAAGAAAAACTGGGGGAAAAAAAAAATGAAAAACAACAAAAACAAACCAATACTCATAACTGAAGAAAGTCCAAAGAATCTATTACTTCTTCCTGCACTAGTAGAGAAAACAGTACAAAATGGCACAGATGAAATGCAAAGACCTTAGAATTCTAGTCCTAAATACACTACACCACCATCACTAGCAATATGGGATAACCACTCATTCCAGAAACACGTCAATAAACCCTACTTATAAAAACACTCGCTGCTATGAAAAACAACTGCTACTGTAATTAGGTCAGATGTAGAAGCAGAAAAATGTTTAAAAACTCTCTGGATGAAAGGAAGGCTGAAGAAGAATTTTTTTTTTTTTTTAAACCATGGACTCCAGATTTGAATAAAGTCCACCACATTTGCCAGAGGAGGAAAATGACTACAAAGCAAGACTTCCAAAGCCTTACACTGTGGCAGGAAATCCCCGAGTACCACGCTGAGAGAATACTGGCGATATGCGAGGACGAAGGATTAATTTACATAACATACAAAACATCCGAACAGCAAGCAGGCTTCACAAGCTCTGAACTAAGCAGTAACTCATTAAAGGTGTTCTAAAAGTAATTTGTACATGGTCACTATGGTGGTAATCCAACTACACTGAAGTGAGGTTACAGTAAGCAACAATAATACAAACTACCTTATTTGTACTTTTTACGGACATTTCGATAACTTTAAGTGTTCACATAATCAAATCACAAGCTACCCTCCAGAATATCCAGAAAAAGACCAAAAAAAAAATATCAAAATTTAAGAGATATAAAGCTCAAAAGCTGTTTTCAGAGCTCAATACAGCTCTATGCACTTCATTAAAACAGCTAATACATTCACAAGCATTTTCTGCCAGGAAGCAAAACAGGACTGCTGCTTTGCTCATTTCCATACCAATGCCTAGGATGGTTTAAGCTGACAGCTGTGCCATGTCTGTGTTACTGGTCATTCAGTTCAGAAAATTGGAAGGTTTACCACCTCTAGAAGGTCCTTCAGAATATGCTGTGTTGTAGAACACAAATATGTACCCAGAGACAGGCAACAGACTTATTAACATGTCTGAAGAAATTTTCTAAACACTACTCAACTACATTTATACTTTACGAAAGAAGGGATTAGCTTCTCCACTTTCTGCTACTTGGAGGCTGAGGAAGAAGTGCTAGGAAGATTATCTATATTGCCCCATAAGGATTTTACACACATTTTTCTTCATTTGTGACATTTCAGAGAAATAAAAAATGAACAGCCAAGTACCACTAACTTACAGGACAAGACAATACTTATTCTGAAGTAGTATTTCACACTTTACCCTAATTATTTGGCAAGCTGCTTATAAAAAGTTCATTAAAAGGGAAGTTTCAATTTAGAAAATACTGTGTTTAAAAAGAAAAAAACCACTTCAACACGCCAAGACTAAAGAAAACATGAGTCCAAAAGAGACAAAGTGCAACCCATGCAATATTTTTCTTCTGCTTTTAATTTAACTCAAACTTAGCATAACCTCCTCTTGGTGATGTAGTAATGCAGACTGAGTCACTTTTCATGGTATGGAGGAGCAGAAAGCAATGACAGCAGCAAAGGCAGGCCTTGCAGTCTATCTGCTTAAAATTCACACCCTTTCACCTTGCGTGTGTGTGGAAGAAGTAAGTGGAACAGAAAATCACTTCCACCTGGACCACTGCTTCTCTTTATCTGTTAAAGGCACATATATCACTCCCATCAGAGGCTTCATTTTGACACTGCCATCTTCTAGTTTGTCATACTGTTCAAGCATCTGGTTTCCCCCTGCAGGACCAACCGGTAATATCAATCTTCCGCCAGGTTTTAATTGATCTATAAGCTAGAACACAACACAGAAATTAGAGTGTAACCATCCACTTCAGAGAAGCTGGATCCAAAATTTGTTACATTACATGAATAGCTTTGCTACATTTTGTCTATCTACTATTATGCAGTAGATAACTACTTAAGAAAAAATTTAAGAAATTAAGATAAAATAAAATTTTCTTAATTTAAAAATTAAGAAAAATAAAAAACACACTGAAAATGAGAGTATCACAACAACATGGTACAACAATTAATATTACATAAACATTCACAATAATTTCATATAATTCCAAAAGAAGGTAAAATAGTAGTTGGGTAAACTGGGTTGGATGGTTGGTGACAAGAAACACAGTGACAGAACTCCTCGGAAGCTTTTTTTTTTTTTTGCTTTTATAATTAAAGAAGGTTGTTAATTACAGCTTTCAGTAGTTCCCAGAAGCTGTGAAGAAAAAATCCTAACCCTCTATTTCTAAAAGTTAGAAATAATTACGAAATGTTTCATTCACTAGTAAGCTTTACATTACCCTCTCAATTGCCATCTGACAACACTGCTGGGAACAACTTCCCCCTCCAAATAAACAAACAAAATCAACAGCCAATGTCTGGAGATATCTAACCTGTCCATAACACCTCAAACCTCTAGCCCTTCACCATCCCTCATAAAAATTAAGATTTTAAAAAATTAACTGGTATTTAGCATACCAAGATCATGTCATACAAGATAGTATTTAAATATATCTCTTTTCCCATTTCCTTGGTGAAAGAAACAGAAAAAAGCTTATCTGCAAGAACAGTAATTTACTTTTTGTATGCATACTCTAGAGTCCCTAGTTTCTCTTCAGTCTCTCTAGTAAAATCTGCATTGTATTCACTGTGAAAGCTATGAAAATATGGCATTCTCTATATTTCCAGCTGAGCATGTTATTATAACAGGCCCAATGTCTTGGAACCCGGGAGACAAATATTTAAATTTTGTAATTCAATGTTCGATAAAAGCAAATTAATTTATTAAGGAAAATACTTCAGTTCATTGTGGTCATACAGGTTGAGCAGAAGTCATTTTAAAATATGTTTACAGGAAAGTTATTAGAACATGCAACTTTTGCAAACCAGCAGGAAGTCCAATACAACAGAAACAAAAAGCCACACCATACTACCACCTCCCAGCCCACTAATACTCCCAGCAGTGCAAGTCTGCAAAGTATTTTACATACATTTATATAAATGTTCTTTATAGCTAAGAGATTACTGAATCACACACACAAAACATAAACGGCTTACTGCTTGGGGCACCACCGGTGCGGCAGCTCCTACATGAATCGCATCATAGGGAGCTTCTTCTGCATATCCCATTCTTCCATCTCCCACTGCAAGAAAACACTTTTTTTTAAACCTTTTCAAAAGAAGTGGAGAAAACAGATAACCTATTATAACTGAAAGGCTATGCCCAGATTTCAACTAGAATTCTGCTAAGCCTTAATAACATGATGAAGTAAGTTTAAAAATATTAACACAATTATAAAATAGATGCAACAAAAAACACTCGTACATATGCACACACTTAAAAAATATCTGAAATACTATCGAAGCACCTGAAATCAGAAAGCATGAATTCATAACGAAAGTTGAGACATGTGGTCCTTCCAGAAAACATATCTAAGGATTTATGTGCCCTGTCATTCCAACGCAGGTGACTTTCCCCTCATTTACCCTCCTAAGAAAATATGCTTTGCCTTGCCTTCACTCACACCATTCCTGAATATAATGCAAATTGTATGTATATGGCAGTAAATCTCAAAAGTATGTATCAGAACACTCCAGAGGTGAGAGGACAAAGGAAGTATTCACATGGACTATACACTTATAACTGCACTACCGGTTGGAATGGAAGCCTACACTTACATTCATAAGTTAATGCAGTACCGCACCAGCCCCCGGATTGCCAGCAGATGGGTCCCACCAACCTTCCTGCAGGCACCAATTGCCGGACTAACACAGATAGCCAGGTCAGACCTGTAGCAAAAGCTCCAGGTGGCTGCTTGGAAGATATGGGTGTAATTAAGTTACTCAAAGGGCTACTGAAGCAGCTTCAGCTGCTAGCACAGATGTTTCATACCACCCCAGTTAAACAGGGTGAATGGGGAACAGATTTTTTTTTTTTAAACCCACTGAAAGGTAGCAAACTAAACTTGCTACAAGTTGGACTTGGGCCAAACTGAGAAAGGGTCCAAATTCGGGCCCAGAAATTATCCTGACTTAATAGCAGTTGATATTTGAAGATGAAAAAGGCTTGCAGCAACAAGAAGCAGAGAAAGGGGCATAGCTGCACTCTGCCTTAGTATCAAAAACCCCATTCTCTTCCCAGAAGTCTCATGTAAGTGGAACAGGTATACTTATTAGTAGAGCTACTCATCATCCACATTTTGAAATGGAATAAGATGAGACTGGGGTGAGTCTGAAAGACAGCAGAGACCTTGGACTTCTCACTGGATGGTTTTAAAAGTAAAACCATTGAGATTGTGCTATTAGGGATTTATGCAGGTCGAGACATCACAGTCAGTAAAAACCCAGACTGGCCATTCTGACAATGGAATTAAAACCAGAACAAAACAAAAAGAAAACAAAACAAAACAAAACAAAACAAACTATCACCTCTCCAGCTTGACAGCAAAAGGTCAGCAAGACAAAAATATTTTATCTCAGTAGGTACTGAGTGCCACAAAACCTCTTCCAGAAAAGTGACCCAAGTTTTCTAATCACAATCTGGAAGTGCAGGACAACAACCTAGTCATCAACATGGAGGGTATATGCGACATGCACCACTGAGATTAAATTGTTTTCAGTGCTAAAACCTTAAATACGTAGGACCACTTTCAGTAAGAGGAAGCCTCTCTCTGCTTGGATATGTGCTGGCTGTACTGACTATCTTTGTTTAGATAAGACGAACTTCAAGAAGCGGATGAAACTGCTTCCATTCACTCTGCCTTAAGTTCTACATGTCTGACAGGCAGCCTTCATTCCTTTTTGTGAGTATCAACACCAGTGCGATTCCCCCATTCCAGAAACAAAGAACCAGCGATTCAAAGAATCAGCTGGAGAGAAGTGGGACACAGAAAAGCACCCCTTTGTGTATGTTGGACAGATGCTTCCACTACAGTAGAGGAGCATTTTACTTTCTGAAGACACACCCACCTACAAGCACAGGACACAGCTCTGTTTGGAAAATCTGCAGGAAAATTTAGCATGAAGAACATTCTACCTGCCTGATGCCGTGTGATATAGTAAGAGGGTGACGCCTCACCATGTAGTAGGATAAGCACCTCCGTGCGTGACTGGATTCCTCAAAGTCTGAAATTTATCTTGATGCCTCTCCAGATACAAAGGTCAGTTTCACTCAATTCTGAAAACTGGACAGAAGCACCATTACAGAGTTTGTCCTCATAGTGCCATACAGCAAGTGGTCTGCAAGGACCAAAGGGGTCATTCTCAATCTCTTCATTAGTCTGTAAACCAAATATGGAAACAGGGAAGCCTTTTCACCCAATTTCAACTGCTTCAGCTGCCAAACCTAAGCTAAAGCAAAGATATTTCCTATATGAAAAAAAGCCATTCTGAAGGTTGAGACATACAAACTTCTAGATGGTCTAGGCTAGAGTTACACCTGAACTCAAACTGAAAAAATAAATGCACTGTTCAAGGCCCAGTGACCTCTCTTGTGGTCTCACAAGTACCTGCGATAAAAATATAAAGCAGAAAACCACACAAATCTGCTCATGTGCTGCGTGTCCTAATTCTCACAGTGAGCCTATTGCTTCTATTAGCATGCCCTCAGAGAAGGCAGGCACAAGGAAAGAGGCCTATTATGGGGTGGATAAAACATTAAACTCGATGGAACAAAACTAATTATGCCATTCAGAACTCACACATAAGAAATTAAGTATCAGTATGGACAGCTACTCATGTATGAGACAAATATTAGTACCTACACATCGATGTGTAGGTACTAATCCATCTGCACATGGGGTTTACGTGGTAAGGTTTTGGTAGCAGGTGTTGGGAGGGGAAAGGTGTTATAGTTTTTGTTTCTCACTGTCCTACTCTAGTTTTAATTGGCAATAAATTAATTTTCCCCAAACAGTACGCTTTGCCTGTGACGGTAATTGGAAGTGATCTCCCTGTCTTTATCTTGCCCTATGAGCTTTTTCATCTTATTTCTTCCCCGTCCTGTTGAGGAGGGGGAATGAAAAAGCAGCTCGTTCACCAGCAAAGGCGAACCCACCACAATCTGATATCCCAAACTATCACAAAATTCAAAGGAAAATAAAGTTAAAATGAAAGTCCTCAACCACTGAAGCATGTTACAAGAGAAACTAGACCCTGAGTTAAATTTTGAAAGAAGATGATGTGAGTATGGTATCCACAGGATTTATACCAAACCAACAGGAAGTTCAGGACAACACACAAAGGCTTTACACAGAATTCTCTCTGGGGTTCTTTAGGAACAAAAGAAGTACATGACACTAAATCATCTATAAATTCATATTCAGTGAGTGCAGAAGTCCCAGTCATCAGTCAAGAAGAAAAAGCAAAGAGGGTAATGAAGACACTCCTCTACTCAGCACACACAGTTGTTTGGGGTCTCCTGTCTTTGGATTGAGTTTCGACTTCTTAAGGGCAGCTACTATTATTACAGATTAATTAAAAGGCTGAATGAGTCAAAAGAAGTTCTGCACCCCTGCCAGAAGCTGAAACTTTATCAACTTTTTGCCTTCCATCAACTCACAAAGCAGAAAACATACGTGGTGGCCATGGCAGATTTAATTTTGATCTCAGTGATAGGGAGGGCTACCTTGACAGTAACAAGATACTTAAGTATCCAAGAGTGTACAGGGAGATCTGGACAGCTCTTTGAAACAGTTAAAATCGGGGCGTTTGTTATCTTTCATATCAGGCCCTGAAACAAGACCCTGCAAGGACCTTCTTACAGTCCTTAAGCTTTGGGTGTAGAAGAGAGCACTTTTCCCCAGTAGCTGAGGAGCCTTAGAGTGCCTTCTTTCCTCACATCAAAGTTCTGACCAGCACAAGCTCCTCCTCCTCCACAGCTTGGAGGTTGCCAAGCAAGAACCACCAATGATTCAAGAGAACCCATGCCTCTGGGTCACTAATTCCACTAAGTCAGTTTTTATTACTGTTGCCAGCAATGAAGATGAAAGTTCCAGTAATTCCAGGACCTAAACTCTCTGACCCTGCCAAAGTGGGTTCTACTGGAACATCCACCTCAGTGCAGTCAAGTGTATCATTTATACTCACTTATATCCTAGTAGCACTGTATGCCTCCTCTAAAGAGTAAGTAGTGATGTGTTACTGTGTCAACCCTCTATTCCATCAGAGAAGGCAATGGAGAAAGACTTCTTCAGTTCAGACATGGAGATACTGCTTCAGAGGATGTCAGTCACACAGGGAGACTTGCATTCCCTTAGATTCAGCAGCAGGTGCTAGAAGCCCTGGTCTCTCTCCAGTACTGCCAGCAAATGAAGAGACTGCTAAATTGAAGAAAGAGCTCCTAAATTGTCTTCCGAAGAACAATGCACATATTCTGAGACTTAAATGCACCTTGTGCTGGGTCCAGAGAAGTCTGTGAAAATGATTTCTGCACATCTCATCGCTGACAGTGGTAGAAAGGACCCAAAATATCTAAAGCCTTTGCTCTTAGAATTAATAGCCCAAACCAAAGCTTCACAATGAGCATCCAAAAATAAAAAAATAAAAAAATCATGCTCCTTTATATGCATCAAGCAGAGTAGATAAGCAGAGCATGGTTCTTCCCTTTCAACATCCATAAAAATACACCTGGCTCCAGCAGTCAGGCATATATCCACCCACAATGCAAATACACTTAGATATCCAGAGGACTTTTTTTTTTTTTTTTTTTAAAGTCAGCATTCATATATTCAATGTAATACAAATTGTTACTTTATTCAATGTCCAAGGGGAAACAGCAGCTCAAATTCTGAGCTTGTGCTCACATCTTGAATAACGTCACCCACCCTACTCAAATCTCCAGTAACATGCAGACTGCCAATGAAGGGGGGGGGGGAGGAGGAGGAGTTAGAAGGGAAAAAATGGTACTTTCTGAGATTAAGGGGTTTTGTAGCTTCTTTTTGAGCCTAGACCTGATCTTCTCATCGTGGTACTCAAGCCTTCAGTGTCTCTATGCAGACCTGTTTCACAGCGAGCTGTAGCATTAGTACAGAGAGAGAAGAAAACTTCTTCACTGTTGTTAGAGTACCCTCACCCCTCTGGCTATGTCTGCATCAGCAAATAGTGCAGTACAATAGGAGCAGATCTGAACAGCAAAGAGTTCGTACTAAGGACCTAATGTCTGTGTAACATACACATTTCAGAATGATTGCTGGTCTAGTTCCAGTCTTACTGGCTTAATACACATGAACATTTCAAACTTAATTGGTGGCTTCTCTCTAGTTTCATCCAAAAGGAATCAAAGTTTGTGCTCTCATGGGGACACAAGTGTGGTAAGTGGAAACAGTTGAGAGATTCACCTCACAAGGCAACCTCCTATCTAAAACAAAAGCAAACAAAAATCAACCCACACTCCACAAACTAACATAGACATGGCCTAAGGATATCTATCGCCCAGTTCTCAGTGCGGTTGTGTTGCTTAGACATTATTAAAACAAAACAAAAAACCACTGATGCTTCTGAAATGTGGTTTTGGCATATCCAAAGTGCAAAAAAACAAAGGAAAATGTTTCAAGCATACCTGTCAAAAGCCAGCAACTAACTGACTTGGTCTTAATTCATACAGTTCCCAGCACTCAACAACCCTGGGTTTTCAAGGGTTTTGTTTGTTTGTTTTAAACAGCTCTGTCTGGATTCTAGCTCCACTTCAAAGAGCTCCCAGGAATCTGGCACAGCTGAAACATTATTCTTCTCCATCTAGTTCACAGAACTGCTACTCCTCGCCCTGTATTTTTTTTTTCAAATGTACCTCAACAAAACTATTCAGAAGACTCTTAGTCATCCTGCTACACAGTCAAACATAATATAGGCAATGACATTTACTTAGAATTCTGGACTCTCAAGAGCATCAGAGTTTGCTTCAGGTATAACCAGAAGCTTAAGTCTAAACTGCTCTTGTACAGCACCAACAGAAGTTATCCCCCTATCTCCTCTCTCAACCCCCAACAGTCTCAGTTACGACTTCTTTTCCAAGAAATTTAAGGCAGAAGTGTTCTTGGTGATGGACACTGTATTTTATATAAGTATATGTGTTGATCTGCTTATTTCAAAAAGATTTAGAAAGTCCTTTATTTATGAAAAAAGACCAAGAATCAAAACTGGAGGAACTAAGGTAAGAGCTGAATATCACAAACCATAATATCATTTCCAAGCACTTCTGTAAGAACAGCCCCAAAATAATCCAGACCTTCAACTTCTTTTTAAACTTAACCAAAAGAATGATAATGAAAGGAATGCTTTCCTCCTGCCAGCTCTGTGTCGTCTGAAAAAAAAACAGCCATCTTTTCCCCTTTACTTGTAGAAGTAATATTTACAACAATTCGCTATCCTTGTATAATTTTAGCATTATTTCCTCCCAGTAACTCTGATTTAAACTAGTTTGGTATCAATTAATCACTTCCCTAAAACACAAATAATGTTAATTTTAAAAACAACTGAGAAACTTCAGAGACGCATACTGCCAATCTAGTATTTTTTTCCCCACTTGACTCTTTGTGTGCTGCTTTCTCAGTTACTATATCAGAAGTATGAAGGCTTTGTTAAAGTGTTCAAATTTAGATGACAGTACACTTATTCAAGAAAAGTTGTGCATTGAAGCCTAATTTTAAAAAGCAAACTTAACATGACGGAGCTTCAGCATGAAAAGTATTTTCACCAGAAAACACTTCCATGTTGACCTTCCATAATAGAATGATCACATATTCTTTAAGATTATCAGAAGCCATATTCTCAAAAGTGTGCAAAGATAATATTTTTCCAAAGGCTGAAGGAAGACTTGGATTTTTAAATTTTCAATTGGCTCTTCCTTCTTTGGTTAATTGACTCTTCTTTCTTTAGTTTAACTTCTTGTATCAAAATTTTTACTCACATCCAAATTCCAGTCATTTTCAACCAGCTGCTAGAAAGAATATCAGTTGAATTAGTAAGTATATCAGAGTCTGATGCTCACCAATCAGTTTCACTCTTCCTGAAGACAGCAATGTGGGATCGTCTTTTTTGACATTATTTATTGAGTCATCTACTAGTTCTTTGATATGATCAATTCCTACAACTTGTCCTTTGGGACCAACCTGGAATAAAAATATACAGTTGAATAATTTCTGCTAGTTTTGGTTTATTTATAGAATCAGTATTTCCATCTCCTGAGCCCATTTCTCTAAAATAAAAACAAACAGTGAAGTGGCAGTGTATTTTCCCAATGTTATTAAAACTAGTGCTTATAATTACACGTTCTGACTGCTAGAAGCAACCAGCAATTAAAGTTTGTCAGTACAGATTTATAAATGCTTGTTATAGTCATCTATTTTAAGAAGCAATTCAGTTATGTTATACTATTAGTGGAGACTTCTGCTCTGAATTTTTAAAAATTAAATTCTATCATGAGTATTTGTATTACCTCCAATAGGAAACAAAAACTTCGAGGACGAAGACTAGAACTAATCTCCTCTCATTTTGAATAAACTTAAAGATTACTATTTGTTTGTTTGTTTTTAGAGAAGACCTTACTTCAAAGAAAATAGTAAGTCATGCATTTTGTTCTAAGTTATCTCAAGGGTCCTATTCTTTCAAGCAGATTCAACAGTTAACAGTCAGAGACAAAACACCTTCCACTTATCTCTTGTATTGATGAATCTTTCAGATTCACAGCTCTCTTCCACAGGAAGAGTAGAACTTTTGAGAGCTCATAACTCACAAAAGGTCACAAAAGATCTGTGTATTCTGAGGGGAAAAATGCCTCAAACTGAATATATTTTTACAGACTATCACACTAACAAAAACTTCTCAATATCAGACATTTCTTCTGGAATTGTGTCTTTATTCCAGAAAAATTATTCCAGTTTTGGAGGGAGAAGAAAAAAGAATCCAGATCTTAAAATCTGACCATCTTTAGCAGGATTCACTTCAAAGAACAAAACAGCAAATAATGTCCTGGTAGTCCATGCTATGATTTAACTCTGTCCTTTAATGGCCACACTTGAAATCATGAGTTATGTTTCTGTATCTTACATTTTAATCTTGCTAAGACATGAAAAGTTAATAACTGGTTATTGGCATTACGGGGATTTTCTTCCGTTTCATTACAGACAAGTCCTATGTTAAAAACGTAGAAAAAAATTGTACTGCCTCCCCCCCTCAACCCCCTCAAAGTGGAACAAGACCGGCCTAGCTTTTGAAAGAGAGCAAGACACAGGGCAAGTTTTCACTACAACCACAGGTTACTATTTGCAGGAATGCCTGCCAGTCAGCTATACCAAAAGCTGGCAAAAGATCCAGTGTAGTCCCTTCAGCAAGGGGTAATGTCATAGAAACCAGAATTTAGCAAAACGGTCACAGCATGAAGCAGCCAGATTTAAAGTAACAGCAGGTCCAGCAGCACGTCACAGTTCGTTATGCTCTTTCCAAATCCTCAATCTATCTATTCTCAATCTGTCTATTGCCCTGGAACTTCTAAGTGTACATCATCAAGGCAGTAGCACAGTAGCACAACTGTTGAGGTCTCCATGGTGTGTTTGGAATAGAAATATACCCCACTCTCCTTATAGTTCCAGCACTTGCAATTCACTTAATTTGCCACCAACCATTAAAAGTGAATAAAGTTATCTATGAGGCATATAAACTTATTAAGTTTGTGATAGCAGCTTAACATGAAGAACAAAGATCTTAACCTTGCTAGTGTAAGCAAGTAAGGCCTTCCCAGAAGTACCACAAACGAGATTATCATCACAGGCGTAAAGCTGCCATGACATCAATGTGCAATCAGATATTTGTGGCGCAAATGCCAGATGTTCATTCTAGACCTCAAGCGGACTGAGAAGCATGTCCAGTAAGCATATCCACAGTTGAATTTTGGTAGCAAAAGACTAACAAAAGCTTGAAAAAGTATATTATCTGGAACGATGGTAATGTCAGAAAGAACTTTACAAAGGAAGAAAGCAGAGTCAGAGCAGTATATACACTGTCTTATCTACACTCATTCAAGTGGATGAAGTGAGATCTGTATTATACGGTAATAATGCTATCAAACAGAACAAAAGCATTTATCTACCATGTTCTAGTAAACACATGTCTGTAAGGCATTCCGTAACATACCACCAAGGAGGAAAATTAGGCAGGATTCAGAAGAGGAACATGACATTCATGTGGCAATAAAAAGATAGCGTGGTTAACATTAGCAAAAATGGAAAGAGATTTCCTTTTTGTGATAATTCTGACTTTTCTGCAGATTTTTTCAGCTTTTCTTATATAATTTTTTTAAAAGAAAAAAGTGCACAACCATGTATGTCACAGACCTTATCTAACATAGCTGTTCTTCTATGCATTCGTATCTTTTTAATGACAAAACATGCATATTTGACAAACATTTTATCATTTGTAGGATTGGAGTTCCTATGCATGCTACTAGCACTTGATGCACTTAATTATTGACTACAAAGTTAGACCAAAAATAATAGGCAGAAAGTTCAAGAAGTGACATTTATGATTTACTCTAGACTGCAGTTTGGTGAACTTGTTTCAACTTTTTTTTTTTTTTTTTTTTAAATATAGAGGTTAGTATTTAAAAAAACTAGACTTTGGCTAGTGCATTGTCCAGTCCAAAACATTTTTATCTAGGTCTTAATACAGGAAATGCAGACTTAACAGATCAATGCTTGAAAACAGTAAAATTTAAATAGTAAGAGAGAACATATGAGAATTTATCATATGTATGACCATATTCCAAATTAACTCCTCAGAAAGGAAAAAAAAAAAAAAGCATCAAGTTGGCAGTTTAATGAAGGTCTCTGCTAGTTATAAAGCAATGATAAAGCCCTAGAACAGAGAAGGAAGAAGTGATTATATTCCACTACATAAATGAGTAGAATACTGGAGTTACAGCCATCACAAAACAACTTTAACCATCTTTTTTTCCTTGATGTAAGACTGGGTGGAACCACAGAGAATTCCTTATGCACAGGCTGAACAACCCAAGATGGAGTTGCTTGGAAAAGATGTAAAAAGAATATAAATTAATACTAATTTAGAAAAAGATTGAATGGGTACTGGCACTGATACTTCCACAATATAGTAACATGAAAAAATGAAATTAGTTTCAGAGATTATTTATATACATACAATATATAACTAACCTATTGAAATAGGATTCTTTTAGGTCTCATTAAACTCTCATCATAGCAGAAAAACAAGACAATTATCACAATGAGAACATTCACAGCCACACAAGATAAGGTAAAAATTGGGCTGGGCAAGACAAACACTTCCTTCCTTCAAGTTATACAGCAACCATTAAAATGTAGTCAAGAAAAAACTTCCATCAAGGCAGTGTCTTCACCACCAGAGGATTTACTGGACCCAAGCATCTAGTATCGACTATAATTAGAAATGGGTACTGGTCACACCCAGGGGCGTAGTTTATCTTCTGTGTAATCTACTTCATCTCACTGTAAGAAGCCTGCATTCCTCCTCCCCCTCCTCCCCTTAATTCAGTTATGTTGCAGTTCAAGCAGTTCTGATGATCAAGTGATTAAACTAGATTTCTCACCATTCGTGAAAAGCATGCTGTAAGGATTCCACTTCCAGATCCTACGTCAAGTGCTTTGGCTCCTTCATGTAACTGATCAGACAGAAGTTCAAGAGCATATGCATGCTAAAGGAAGGAGACAGAGAGAAAAATTCAAAATATTTTAAATGTTTACTTTACCCTACACATGTTTGTTTCTTCAGTGTTTTTGGGCAATGCACAGAGTCTAAGAAATTTCAGAATTATTTTTTATAACCAAAAAAAGGTAAGGGGGGATTTAGCTATACGATATAATTGCTGTTATTCCATTTACTTTAAGCAAGCATATATATCTTTTTGTTTGTTATATATAGATACAAGACCATTCAGGCTTCTAGCACACACTCAATTTAGATATAATTATTGGGAGAGATGCCATATATCAAGTCAATTCTTTTCAGATCTGGTGGTTCTTACTATGCTGGTGGATATGGCCATACTGAATGTGGCTTATCATTATGCCATATACACTGGAATATGCTGGGACAGAGGCCAGCTAGGAAGAAGGCAGTTTTGGAAGACCAAGAAAACGGGCTATTATAGTTGAACTACTTCTTGTATTGCCTGCACACTTGTTGGATCAAAGAGTAAGAAACAGAAGTTGTCTTTTACAAAGACAGAGAGCCAAAAAGATTCATATATGAAAATGCAGTAGTCTACAGACACATCCTGAGCTGTTTTATTTCCTTACGTGGCAGACCAGTATACAAACTAAGTTTAAGTTGTACGCTAAAAAAAACAATTCATTATTGAGACTTGTTAGTTTAACCTCAGTCCCTGGAAAAGTTACAGAGAAGATTATCCTGGGGGATATTGAAAGTCAGTTAAAGAACAAAGCAATTATCAGGCATAGTCAACATGGGTTCATGAAGGGAAGTTCTGCCTTAGTAGTTTGATCTCCTTCTGTGATAAGGTCACCCGCTTGGTGGGTGAAGGGGAGACGGTGGACGTAATCTTTCTGGATTTCAGTACGGCCTTTGATACCATCCCTCACAGCATCCTTCCAGACAAATTGTCCAGCTGAGAGATAACAGGTTCGCACTGCGCTGGGTGGTGAACTGGCTCAGCGGTAGAGCTCAAAGGGTCACAGTGAATGGGGCTACATCTGGCTGGCAGCCGGTCACTAGCCGTGTTCCCCGGGGCTCAACACCTGGGCCAGCTCTGTCCAACATTTTTATCAGCGATCTGGATGCATGGCTGGAGTGCATCCTCAGCAAGTCTGCTAAACTGGGAGGTGCTGCTGACTCCCTGGAGGAGTGAGAGGCCTTGCAGAGGGATCTAGAAAGATTGGAGCATTGGGCAATCATCAGCAATCTTCATCAGCATGTTGAAATTCAACAAAGGAAAATGCCAGGTGCTACACCTGGGCTGCAGTAATGCTGGACACAGGTACAGACTGGGAGACGAGTGGCTGGAGAGCTGCCCTGCAGAAAGGGACCTGGGGGTGCTGGTCAACAGGAGGCTCAACAGGAGCCAGCAGTGTGCCCTGGCAGCCAAGAGGGCAAACCACATTTTGGGGTGCATTAAACACAGCAGAGCCAGCTGGTCAAAAGAGAAGATTCTCCTGCTACGTTTAGTGTTGGTGCAGCCTCGCCTTGAATACTGCATGCAGTTCTGCGCTCCACAATGTAAAAAAGGATAAGGTCCTTGAAAGCATCTAGTCTGGAGAAAAGGAGGCCGAGAGGCGACCTCGTTGCTCTCTACAACTTCCTGAGGAGGGGAAGTGGAGAGGAAGGTGCTGCTCTCTTCTCACTGGTAACCAATGATAAAACACAAGGGAATGACACAAAGCTGCGCCGGGAGAGGTTCAGACTGGACATGAGGAAAAATTTCTCCACCCTGAGGGTGGTCAGACACTGGAACNTCTACAACTTCCTGAGGAGGGGAAGTGGAGAGGAAGGTGCTGCTCTCTTCTCACTGGTAACCAATGATAAAACACAAGGGAATGACACAAAGCTGCGCCGGGAGAGGTTCAGACTGGACATGAGGAAAAATTTCTCCACCCTGAGGGTGGTCAGACACTGGAACAGGCGTCCTAGAGAGGTGGCTCATGTCCCAAGCCTGTCAGTGTTCAAGAAGCGTTTGGACAACGCCATCATTAAAATGCTTTAACTTCTGGTTACCCCTGAAGTGGTCAGGCAGTTGGACTCATTGACATTTTAAGTCCCTTCCAACTGAACCATTCTAATTCTAGTTATTTAATGTTTTACAGATAGCCATTACCACGGTCTTATGGCTTAGTCCAACACACCCATAAAACCAAAATAATTAGAACTTATACTGCTTTCACATTTGCTATAGAGGATACGTTTCCCTTTCACTTCACCACTTCATATACTATTAGAGCTAAGCATAAAGATAATTCAAAGATAATGATGCAGGTCAATTAAATTTTTTAAAACATAATTACAATTTATTTTCATAGAATCATAGAATGGTTTGGGTTGGAAGGGGCCTCAAAGACCATCCAGTTCCAACCCCCCTGCCATGGCACGGGCAGGGACACCTCCCACTAGACCAGGTTGCTCAAAGCCCCATCCAACCTGGCCTTAAACACTTCCAGAGATGGAATTTTCCTCACTTTGCCACAGTATTTCTCTCTTTGTATCCTTAAATACAACTGTTAACATTTCTACAAGAAATACTGAGTTTTTAATATTGATGACTTAGGTATATTCTAGCCCAGCTAAGTAGTTTTTAGTCAAGAGGAGCAAACTTTTACTAACACTTTTAAACCATTCTTTACTCCATATGTTTTGATACTTGACAAACATTGCATGAACAAATCTATGCTTCTATCCATTCTTCTTTTCAAATTAACCGAAAAATTACATCTGTGCTATATTTATGTACTGAAGTCCCCTCTTAATGTTCAGCCATGATTGCTCTGGTATCCAATTACTTGGCAAAAAAACCTGTATCTCAGTAAACTGTATATTTTTTCCTGTCCAAAGAATTAAAGGCATTACAGCAATACCATACCATAAAAATCACTGTTATCCGCTCCTGAATTCTTATCTTTCTGTAAGTTACAGAGTCAGAGTAACTTAGGTTAGAAAAGATCTCTGGAAATACTGCGGTCCAACACTCAACTGAATGCTGACTTAAACTAGGCTGATCAGGGCCCTTGTGCAATCAGCTTCTTTGTACATGAAAGAACAGAATTTCCACAATCTGGGAAACCTGTTCCAGTGCTTGATTACCCTCAATGTGATTTTTTTCTCCCTAGAATCCAATCACAATTTCCCATGTTGCATTTTTCATTCACTACCCCTCATCTCCAAGAAAAGTCTGGCTCTATCTCCACTGCACCACCCCATTAGGTAGTTCACAACCACATCACTGCAATCAACTGCTGGTTAAATTTGTTGGGATAAATATTTTATTTCAGGAGCATTTGGTTCTTTATAAAAATCATCTACACTAGTCATGTAAGTTTAAAGCTTACCATATGTGGAGCACTGATTGTTGCTTGGAAACCTGTAAAACAAGAAAATAGAAAAAGATTTGACAGTTGTTCAGACAGCAATCTCACCATCTTTATTGATCTTGACAGTGAGATGCAATACCTTAACTGTTGTCCTTATTCAGGATGCTACACACACACAAATGGCAATGTAAGTACTTAACTCGCTTCTGAAGTAGAGTACATCATCTGTAAGCTATGCCTTGTTAACTCTGGACAGGAAAATAAAAAAGTTTCTATGCTTGATCTCAGTTACAATCTCTACTTTGCCACTACATCTCCTTGGTTTTATCAAATATGTTCAACTCAGAAGAGTTATGTTTCCCAGAATGACCTAATTCCCTCCCCCCCCCCTTGGACCCTACATAAAAACCTGGATTTGTTAGTTCGATGTGGTATGGACCACAAAAACACTGGAGACAATGACTTCATCTGTTTTCCAAACAGCATATATACACCTAAGAGAAAACATGGAGGAACACTCACCTATATTTATTTCTGTGCAGATATATAAACTTTTGAGTACCTTAAAAGATTTTTTTTAATTTCCCCTACAAAAATAATAAAATCCCATTACAATTCATAACGTTCACTACCCACTATCAGAGGGGAACAGGGAAAAAAATTAAGTAACAAAGAAATCAATAGATTTGTTTAATTCATTCTCCTGCCTTGGAATGATAAAACCAGGATCTGGATGGGAAATAAGTGTCCTAAACAACTGTCCTATCAGCAGATCTTCCCATTTAAAGCCTATTTTCATATAAAAAAAAAAATCTCGTGTAGAAGTCTGAGGAACCCTGTAACAATCTCAACTGAGCCATTTCTGTAATGGAAGACTGTTTCTGAAGTTGGATATGTGTGTTTTTTTGTTTGTTTGTTTTGAGTATTTAAACATCAGCTGCACCACCACAAATTGTTGTGTTTTAAAAAAATACATATATACCTACACATTCATACTGACTAAAGAACAATCTACATGATGTATCCAGGTATGCCAATTGCATTCCATAACACACTGAAACTTTGCAGTTAAAAGATATTGAATAAACTGTTAAAGAACTAAGATGCTTCCAAATATAAAAAAAAGTTTACGTATATATCTGACAAAGGCAGTCACTGTTATGCAAATTAGAACAATCATTTTACAAGACGCTCTTACCTATAGATTGAGGAGAATCCATGTAAGGGTTGTATTTTGCATAGTGGCAACGGTCTGTAGCCAGCATTACTTCAAATACCTTGTCTGATTTGATTATTCCATTTTCTATAAATAAAATAAATAAAATTGAAGGCATTGTTTCTCTTCTGCAATCAAGAAGACGTGAAATACATGAACATATTCCTAACACTAAGAAATCATGCTACCTTACTCTCTCTAGTAGTCTAACCCTCATCATACTAGAAATTAAGCTATGGTCCATAGATCAAACACTGCTTAAGACAGTGAATGTGAAGCAAGACTCTCCCAGCAGTTACAGATGCTTTTCTGAAACAACAGAGATCATTTGCAAAGATCTATCCCCTAGAAAAGCTCAACTTCATGCATACCCTTGATATTCCTGAAAACATACTTAGTAAGAAACAGATAGTACTCTATAAAACAAACATGATATACTTCATATTTTTAGGTTAAGTAATTAATTAGGGAAAAACTACAAAAGCAGGTTAGAAGCATTAAGCCAGAGCATCCTTGCTCAACATTTTATTTTCAAGGTCCGTTTCTCTTTTGTGTTGGCAAAAGAAAAAAAGTCCCTTTGTGAAAGAACTCCTACAGAATCAGAATTCTCATGCTGAGGCAGACTGAGGCCAAAGAGTTTTCACACCAAAACACTCTGAATCTTTGTTCATTCTTCAAAATAAAAAGGAAATGCTAAATGTCAGAAGCACTGTGCAGTACAGTAATTTTTCTTTTAATTTTATTGATTTTTTTTTAAACATAGTCTTAAGTTCTAAAGAAGCATTTATGAGTAACAGAAATTGTTAGAAAACAAATGGAAGAAACTAAATAATCAATTGCATTAAGAGATTCGGTATAAACTCCACATAACGGAAAATGCAACAATGCAATGCTTTGCTAACTAGCTTACTAGCTACTAACTTTAACCAAGGAGGATTTATTTGGAAAGTTATACTTCAAAGAAAAAAAGATAACCTGAACACTTTCAAATCTAACCCAAAAGGCAGTAATATAAAAATCAGATTAGGGCATTCTTCTGACATTGTCTTAATTGAAGTTGCATGAGTTTTTTAAAGTCCTACCACCACGAAAACATCTGTGACCAGGCCTGGGCTAACTTCTGTAGAGGCTTTCCTGACCGACTGCAGTGTGCTCCCACAAACTTCTCTTATCAATCATGCTTGTGTTGGATTTTTGTCCATGTTCTCCGCACCCCCAGCCCGCTACCTGTAGCCAGGGCTTCATTACCCTATATAATAGAGCATTTGCTTCAGAGAGCAAATTAACCCCCCCAAAAAAAATATTTTGCTTTTTGTTCTGAAGGCAAACTATCAACTAGAACTGCAATAGCACTATACTACCAAATTATTAAGGAAAATAGCAATGCTTTAAAAATATTATAGAAATAATTCTAAAAACCAATACCTGGTAAGCCCCAGAAAAAGCATATGCTCCCCTCACAGACAGCATACATTACACACATCTTGTGCTTTGACTTGATCAGGACTGTATACTACAGTCTCAGAGGGAACTCCTCATTTCAATGCACGTTTTTTAATCTGAGAGACAGCAAGCATTTGCAGCAATTCATAAGATGACATACTCAGCAAAACTGTACCCCAAGACAAAATAAAAGAAAATTCCAAAATCAACCCATCAATACATTGGCACTGACAATGTAATATAGTATAAGGAAAAAAAAATTAAAAATGAGCTTCCCCTGACCACTTTGAATTAGTTATATATCAGGTCTGGGAACTAAGCATAGGAAAAAAATCCCAATTTTACTGTTAGCATCTCATTAGATATCACCAAAAAATTAGTTTCTCTAAAATAATCATACGTAAAAAAAGAAAAGAGGGGCAGGAGAATAAGCTAAGCTGATTATAACAGGAGCGAAGAGAAAAACGTTCTGGGGGTTGAGAGGGATAAAAACAAGCAGCTGAGAAGTATTCAGGAAAAATCTAAGCTAGCAGTTTATTCCTTTATGCTGTATTGTGCACAGAGATGCATAGGTAACCATCTGCTCTTTCCTTCTGTGCCTTGGGGAAAAAAACATGCAGAGAAAAAAACAGATCGAGCTTCCAGCTTGAAAGAGCAACTGCTGAGTGGCTCAAGCAAGGCCCTGTGGCTGGGCAGACAAGCTCCCTGAGTTTTCAGGGGACCCTCTCTATACCGCTGTGACCGCAGGCTTCCAAACCTCTTCTTTCACGCTACCCAATGATCTGTCCCCCCCTCTTTTTGTTTTAAACAAAACTCCATGCTCGCCACTTCTCTCATCTACTCCTGTCATCTTTCTGCTTAGAGAATCACTTTCTGCTTTAGAGAATCTTACTTCCCTCTGGAATTAATCTCTTTCAGATTCTGAATTGCTAAAAAAAAACATGTATAACCCCTAAAAAAGCCAATAATAAAAGCTTATATTGCAAAGACAACATTCTAATTTCATGCTCTCTCTAAATGCAAAAAAAAACAAAAACAAAACAAAACTAGACAATCAACAGTAAATTATTTATTAATAAAATGCCAATGCAAAAATGTTTTATATATCTTAAAAGGAAGCTATGTATCACAGGAAAATCATTCACAATTGAGTATATATAGGCTGATTTTCCTTTCCAACGCTAACATGCACAGAAGACCTGTTCCTGCAAGTTGAGCAGACTGCTGGGTTTCAAGATTCTCGTAATCAGTACTGCAAACAAATCGGATATTAAATTATACAGTGTTTATAAGCAAAAGCTAATATACAAACAAACTAGTTTAGAGCTTAAAATCAAACATAAGCTCTATCAGTTATACCGGCACAACTCCTAAGATTCAAAGGGCTGAAGCCAAAAAGCAACCATGTAATAGTAAAGCATGGCCTGGAGAGTTCAAGAGTTATTCTGTGTGGAGGCTGCAGCACTGACAGCTTGACATAATTGGAGCATGTTTTGAAAACTCTGGTCTGCTTCTTTTCCATGAATAACACCATGAAAACAGGAAAAGAGCTCACACAGCAGTCCCTGTGTTTGAAGGTAGAAATACACCACTGCTGAATGTAACCTGGGAAACTGGGCAGTTGACCATCAGAGAGCAAGGAAAAAGAGCTAAAGCTTGACAAGACAGGATGGACTTGCAGCAAGTAAACAACTTATCTCTTTACTGAGCAACAGACATTACTGAAGTGTGCATCTTTCAAAGAGCTGCCTACTTCACCGACGAGTCCTGACTGTTGATCAAGCAAGCTTCCAACCTAACCAGAAAATACCAGTGGTCAACACTTATCCCAACACTAGCTTCTAGATCACAAAAAGGATGTCTCATCGCTGCATGACATAATCTAGTGCGTAAGCTTACTGCACAAACCAGAGAAAGTCCAGGAAAGATGTCATGAAAAAAAATACCGGTCTGTCTCTGAAAAAGTTTACTCTGTTTTTGCCAAAATTTGGTAAGTCAAGTCAAAATTAAAACCATTAATAAGATGAACCTCATGTGGTGATGAATCTCAGGAAAAATTTTTACCCGAAGTGTTATCATAACACTAACAAACATGACTTTGAGGTATTATATTCACAGAAAGAACCATTCAAAAGAGTACCAACATTATGCAGTTTCTTCCCAAGCTTACTAATAGCTCTTAGTGAGCCCTCTATACCACATCGAGGTGAAATAAACAGTAGCACTGAAAGAAAAGCTTGGAGTTATATTGAAATTAAAACATACCAGATTCCCATTTTTTAACATGCCCACAAGCAACAGTAATCACCTGTAAGGGACAGATTTGCAAAAATTATTCCCATTCTACTATGGATTGTTCGGCAGCTTCAGACTACCAGAAAAATAGTATTATGCCATTAAACACAACCAAAGGCAAAAATCTACCTTCAATCATGCAAAAGAACTAAACATTTTTAAATTAAAATGACTGATTCCAAAATGTTGTGATATAAAACAGTAGCCACAAACATACTCTCTTTTTTTTCTCCTGTATGACTGAGGATTTAGACTGTGTTGCACTGAATTTGGTGGTTGTTGTGGGAAAGAATGAGGCACGTTTATAACTTTACATCGACATCTTGTCTAACGTTTAGGGGGAAAAAAAGATATGCCAACAACACAGAACCGGTAAGGACACAATCCTCGTTCACACACAAATGAAATGTGATGAATGCTTTGTCAGCTATTTTTCCTTTCTGTTACCATTTCTTTTTTTCGTGAAGGCCTCCCTCTTACAGAGAAAGACTTCACACCTGAGCCATTAACGAATTTTAAGATTTTCTTTTTGTATCTTTAAACTAACATATCAGTGGATGTGCTGAATTTTAATTTAAAAAATAGTTTGATCTCCAAGTGTTTCACTATCCTGCCATGAGCTACAATGCTTAGTCACTCAAGTCTCAACAGTGCACATACGTTGAAGGGAAGGCTGTTCACCGAATGCACACAACAGGCAGCTTAATTGCTCGTACAGTGTAGGTATTAATTTGGGGTTAAGTGTTTTTTATTGGTTTTATTTTCATTTGCTATTTCTCTTCTCCATGTTCATCCAAGTTACACTACTCTTCCTTGAGCAAAATTAGTCTGTTGTGAAAGAGCTTTGGATGAACCAAGGGGAATGACACAGCAGGAAAACAAAACCTTAAGAACAACAGCGCTCAGTTATCGCAGAACCAAGCTTAAGCTTTGCAAGGCCATATGCAACACCTTCATGTTCACGGCAGTTCCCCCTGACCCCGCAAAAGAGATTTGTTCTGAGCAATCACAAAACAAAATCCTACCACACAGGCATGGATTCTTTGTTGATAACCCTTCACCATGACAAAACTTTCTTTGAAAGACATGACTTTTAATTAGTTAACATCTAAATAAGAAAACACTCAGAGAAATATCTTTAGCATGTCTAAGAATAGACTTCTCAGAGCCCAACAATATTTGAATAAATGCTGCTTTGAACATCATTCACACCGAAAAATTAGGAATCTGTGCCTGAAGCAAGCTATCAAGTTCTATGGCATCTGCGATACCTCATAAATTACAGTTGCTAACTTTTGTGATGCAAGGCTATTAGATGAGGAAGGGAATGGAGCGTAGCAGGAAACAAGCACAGAGATGATTAACAACATCATGCAGCACTTCAGTCACATTCAAGTTAATGCACCTTCACATTCAAACCTCAAAACGTGGATTCAAAAGTATGTATATCTGGTTGTAACACCACCGGGACAACATGATCAGAGAAGCATAAAAAGAGATTGCCATATTGCAGCACGCCACATTGATTGGAGGAGAGAAAGAAAGGTGTGATGAAGAAACCTAATTAACTTTGATGGATTGCAAGTTGGACAGGAACCAACTTTTCAGTTCTGCAGGTGAAGAAAAGCTGGTTTCTAAGACATTGGTGTGTAAAGCAACAGGACTTGGCAAGAGCCCAAATATGAAAAACAGAAGGAGATTAAAATGACCCAACAGTGAGATGAGAGAACAGTGGCTATCTGAAGCTACAGAAGGGGGGGGAATACAGATTTAAGCATCCAAAGGTCCTCAACCAAGCAATAGAATACTAAATAAAGCATCTGTTACTGAGTCTCTTCCAATTTTTTCAGTATCCATATATGCTAGGTTCACAACAAAAAGAAACTCCAGTCGCAGTTATGTATTTAAACACAGCCAACTATTTCTACATTTAATATGATCTGTAACTGTCCAGTAATCTGCGTTTAGATAGCTTCCTAAAGGTGCTGCCCGTTAAAATATTTTTGTTTAAATATTTTTAGGGGTAAAGTTCACTCAAGTTTGAAGACATACTCAACTATTTCTAGTTGGAAAGAAGCAAGGATTTAAATAATTACCCTGTGAAGGTGAAAAATATTTTTTAAAATAACTCTCATAACTTTGCACTAGGGAAAAACAAAAGAAACATTTTTCTCCATGAGAAGTAGTTTGAAAAACACTTGAAAACAAAGTAGTTGAACACCTTGAGGAAACAGCACATACAGGGACAGCACTCTTGCTGTGGAGAGTGTGTTTTACGCAAGTTTATTTTGTATATTGCATAAATTGTACATCTATGATGCAACAAATTAATGGTGCAAGAACATGTAACAAGCAGCTAAAAATCAAACAAAAAGTCACACAACATTCTTCAGTCACTTGTCTCTAAGTATGCACTGAAAAATATGCAGAGTTCCAGGGCCTTCTTCATTAGTTTGTCCCTTTTAAGACACGAAACAAAGACAAGGCTTGTAAAGAACAGTTGCCTCAATCTGCATGCAAATATACACAGGCGCTCAGCACTGCTTTAACACAACCCTTGTTACCATCATAGACAAGCTAATGCTATAGTTAAGGCAACAGTGAAATGAGCATATGTTAATATAACTTCACGGAACTAGAGCTCTATTGACACAAAATAGAAACATTAGCAACTGTCAATAACACCTTATAATAAAGAATAGTCTATATAGCTGTTTTAAGGGAGAAGAATGTGTAGCCTACGGGAGTTTGCCATTGATGCTTTTATACAGAAGCAAAACTAGTTTAAGAAGTTCCCATTCTCCCCAGCCCACTTACACCCACAGCAAAGTTCACTGCTTCTCTAAACATAGCAGTACAACAGCTTATGGATATTGAGGGGTTTACACCTCTATTTTTCATACAGGGGACTGATAAGAAAGGGACCCAGTCTTACAACATAGCCTCCCTCGCAAGCATTTCTATAAGCACAGTGAAGAGAAAACTTGTGGCATAAAAGCAGCAGCAAGAACAAGTCAACCAGACTTTGCCGCAGAAGAAAACAGCGTCACTACGGCTGGAGATATTTCCTTTATTTTCATTTGTGCAAATCACACTGTTACTAAATTACATGCACATAAGATACCTCGCGCTCAGAGAACATCAAACCAACCCCATCTGACTTGCTTTATTTCTAGTATGAAAACGCTAGAAATGCTATGCTGCTTAGCTGTTTTTAGAGCAAAAAGTTAAATACGCTGAGGGATCTACTATTCAAATGGAATTCTCTAGAACATTTTAGTCTCTCTGTAGCCAATGATTTTTAAAGTTCGTTAAAAACATGTCCAAGAGAATTATATACCACATAACACGGCACTTTCTTCTAAACTTTTTCCAACTTCAGCAACAAGTTATCAGCTTACCTGGAGAACTCCTATTTAAAATATCCGGTCTTAACCCCGCAATAGCTCTGCACTGGTAAAGCCCTATCCCATCACCGCAGTCCCGCTAAAGTCAACAAAACAGCAGCCAGCAACACAATCTTGCTGCAAGATCAAAAGCATTTGTGCCTCTGCAATGTTTTATTCCCAATCCAATTTAATATCACTCAAAATATTTTGGGATACATAAGCAAAACAGAAGGGGAATAATTACAGAATGCAGTTTTCCAGCTAATTACCATCACTTAAAATTTTGAGATTATAACGTTAAACTTCCAGCTATTCCCTTACAAACTGCTGTTGTGTTCTGACTATAGAGCTTTTTAATTTTTTTTTTTAAAGATATTATTATTTGCAAAGCCCTAAACAGTTTCCATGTGTTGAAAAACACTGACATTGTTTTCATCAGCAATGAAATCAGTTTTGCCTTCAGATTCTCAGAGCTCTAAACAATTCTGGCAATAGCGACTTTTTGGATATATTTTGAAGCCTGACATCCATTTTCACATCAGAAAGTTTTTCCCTGCTGTGTAAGGGAACTTCTGCCAGAATTTCACTAAAGCCGCATTTCTAGCCCTTACAGCTGGGGTGGGGGTGAGCACATTGCAACTCATAACTAGAGAATTTACGATCTATTTATTAAACAGGCATTTTTTACAATGAAACTGGAAAATCACTTCAGCGTATATTGCTGCGCTGTATGGAAGAGTTTTCAATGGTGGCAGAAGAAAATGCTGGAAAAGCTCGCAGGATCAGAGGATCTAACATTAAGCAGGCTGGAGAAAACAACAAGGATGATTCTCCTTTGTCTCCAAAACAACGAGGAAGCCAGATAGGTGAAGCTGTCTGTGGTCTTGCAGCACCACTAAAAGAGGAGGCAACTGCCGTAATACAGGCTCCCAGTCTACGTCTTTTTATGACTCGGACTTTGTGGATTTGAGAAGAGGAAGGGAAAGACCACGAGTAATAAAAAGGGATGCTAACGATGTACCCAAGAGAGATTAATCAGAGGCCGATACGAAAAAGGAGAGCTCGGAATAGGGAGTATGTTATCTTATCTCCCTGTCCTCTCCGCCCGGATCACGCGCAAAAGCTCCTGCAGACTCCAGGTCACTGGAGCACACCAGCGAGGAGCATCCTTCCAGCGCCTTCCGCATTCAGCACGGGGACAGCACAAGCCTCCAGCGAGGACAGGGAGCGGCAAGTCCCGGGCAGCCACCGGACAGCTCGGGGGCGGCACGGCCGCGCAGCCTCCGCGGCTGCCCTCCCCTCGCCCACCGCTCCCAGAGAGCCAGCCGGGCGCCGGGGCCACGCCAGCGCTTCTCTCTCACGGGCGGCTTGCCGTCCCGCACCTCGCGCCCCGCGAAAGCCCCCGCTTCCCTCTCGCCCCTTCGGGCGGCTCTCCCGAACCAGGGCGGCTCCCCCCCGCACCGAGCAAGGGGCCTGAGAGGG
>VXAA01007382.1:689921-700167 GCA_013399115.1 Anseranas semipalmata
GGCCGCGGCGGCTGCCCCGCTAAGGGGAGCCCGGGGAGCTTCCCGGGGGGAGGCGGTGGACGCGGGGCGGGCTTCTCGCCAGGCACGCTGTCGAGTGGAAACGGTGGTGTCATTTCCGCGCAGGACAACCGGCTCTCCGTGTGGTCGGTGGGAGAGCTCGGAAACGGGGGCCCCGGCGGCGAGTACCCGGGAGAACCGCAGCTGTTGTGTGACATCAGGCACGACGGCGATGTGATGGACATGCAGGTAAATCGGCTGCGGGGCGCGGGGGTGCGTTCTCCAAGGGCTCGTCACCTAGGAGAAACTGAGCGATAACTGGCTGTCCTAATACTGAGATCCCCCCCAAAATTATCCTTATGAAGAAGGGCAAAACCAACGAGCGTCAGCCTGTGGGTTTTTTACTCTACCTACCAATAAGTTGGGATACTCAAAATGATCATCTTGGTATTGACATCAACTCATAAAATGCTTATTATCTCTCTTTAGTTTTTGGATCAAGAGAAGATTGTCGTTGCCTCTTCAACGGGAAGTGTAACTGTATTCCGTCATCATCAAAATAACCAGGTAGGTGACTTGCACTGGCTTTAAGCTGCCGTTCTGTGTAATACAGGTTACTTTGATTTTAGCATAAGATTTATCAAGTCTGCTACGGCAAGAAACATCTCACAACAAAAATGAATTTTTTTTTGAAGTCTGTTAGAAAAAGCTTTGGTTGTATACATACAAGGAAAGAAAAACATTTAGCACACATATCACATCAACCAGGTTCCAGAGCCAGACAGACTGGGTTATATGTTAATATATCTGTAACCAAGTAGTCCACTCACTTAAAGCATACTTGAAGAGATTAGATTATTAGCTGTGGTTGTATCTGAGAATGAATAATTTTAGGGAGTGGGAATTAACAAACTTGAATTTTTGCTTTTTTTTGAACTAAATGACTTGTTGAATTTTGTTTCAGAAGTGACATGTGAGGAAAGATAATGTCTAAACTCTGTAGTCTTCTGCTTTGATAATAAATCACTGGAAATAAATGTGTAATGATTTTTTTATTTATTTGCAATGACACAACTAAGAGTAATATCTGTTAAAAGTTTGTGGTACCTAAAATAAACTAAATTCCTTGCAATCAGAATGTAAATCTGACCTTACATTTTTAAAGGCCTCGGCTCTTTTTCCTTGGCCTAGGGCAAGGTTGGAGGGATAAGTCTAGTGAGAGACATTTCACATTCATAAATAGATTCTGTTAATTCTGATTGCTAGCTCTTGTTAAAAAGGTGGTTCAGAGATGACATAATCAATGTCTCATCGAAGTGTTGTGTGCTCAAGAGTTGAGGGAAATTCAGATCTCTGATTCTTATTTATGTAGGGGGTTCTCATCCCCATGAGGTGGTATGGATTTCCTGGAGCATCTTTCTGGTTTTGTGAGTATTTATGAGTATTCTAAAAGCTTTGCTCTATCAGTATCATTACTTACCAGCAGAATTTTGTGTCTGGTTACTACTTAGACTTTATCTGCCAACCAGCGGTGGGAGAAGGCCCATTATCATGTGGATCGAGACTCATTCTGTGGTGGAGCAGCATGTACCGGAGTTATCTGCAACAACCCAGAAATTGTCACTGTTGGAGAAGATGGTAGAATAAATCTCTTCAGAGCTGACCAAAAGGATGCAGTAAGGACTATAGGTATGCCAAGTAAATGCTCAGATGATGTTAATTTGGAACCGTTTGGTTGGTGTGTAGATTAGAATGGTTTAGTTGGAAGGGAGCTTCTAAGATCATCTGGTCCAACTACAAAATATTTATTTTAACCAAAACTTTGGTGTTTTCCACACTGTTCTAGTCACAAAACACATACAGCTTGTCAAATGATAACAATAAAAAGGAATTGAGAACGGAATTAAATATTCTAAGGTGAATGTGTTTTCTCCAGTTTATTCCTATATTCTCCAAACTTCAGATATTTGAAGTGTATTTCAGATATATTTCTATATTCGTTCAGATTTCAGATATTTGTGAGTTAACGATTTAACTGTTGGAGACGTTTTAAGTTTAACATTCCCTGTAGGCTTCCGTTTCATCAGACTTGCTAAATACTATGACAACGCATGAAATATGGTTAGATTTCAAGAAGCATTGTGTCACAAGTTGTTCATAACTGGGGGTTGATGACTGTGGTCATTTCAATTCGTTATTTGTAGTAAGGCTAACCCTCATGCTATCCATATTCAAAAACATCTACTGTGTGTCTAAGGGAACACCAAGAGCCAGAAACCACGATTTGTACCCTGTTCTTCTACCAGATATCATGGCTTACAGTGATCATCTCTTGCTTAATGAAAAGGGTTCATATTTCCTACAGTAAGAGATGATGTGACAGAGTAACAGGTGTTTGTGGAAGGTGTCAAAACTTATTCTCAACTCTTTTATCATGGTAATCTCATGGAAATAGTATGTAGCAACTGTTAGAAATCAAACTTAAAAGCAGAAGTGATTTAAAGCACAATAACGCCATTCTTGATAATGGAACTTTCTCCCTGAAACCTCAGTTTGACACATCACCTGTGCTTCTTTTAAAGTGAAATCTTGCCTCAGATTGAGCAGATGAAGGAATTTACACAGTGATAAGCCAATTAAGGAAGGAAGGGCTCTAGGATTTCTAGAGAGGGTGCTCGTGTGTGCATGGCTGTATGCACGCACACACAAGGTAAATCCTATTAATTGCATACAGTTCTTTACTGAAGCTCCCTGAGAACTCCTGTAGGAAATCTTTTTTTTCTTTTTTTAAGTATAGGAAGAAAGGTATAGGGGCACAAGGTAGAGTTTTAGCACTAACCCACAAAACACAATAACTCTTTCCCCTTTGAAGGGGAAAAACATAATTAGTTTAAAAAGATTATTTTATTTTAAAATTTGTATTTATATACAGGTATTAACACAGAGTGTTCTGATACAGGTTTAATAGAGTAGAATCTTTTGCTGACTCACAGGAAGGAGATGTTCACAAAAAAAAAACCCTTGATTTTTCTCTGGGCAATTGCTCAGATGGATGCAAGTCATTAGTTTTCTTAGTGCTCACTTGATAATACTACGCAAAAAAGTTTGCTTTGTAATGCTAGCATCATCCATTGTTATGCTGCAGTGAGACTTTGAACTGAGATTGGTAGGAGCATAAACATCTAAGAAATCACATGTGAATTAACTGAGAAATGGCCTCTTGGAAATGGAAGGGAAATATTAAAATAGGACTGATCCATAAATAAATCAGTCGTACATATGACGTGGTAAGTGGACCTTACCTGGACTTAGGCAGAAGGGACTAGCAGAAACTCATTGACTTGAGATGGTTTTATGGTAAAAGTTGAAGAAAGGGGGAAGATGACATTTTGGAAGATGCTTTAAAGTTGCTCAGGATGGAGTTCTATATTGTAAGCAATCCTTAGTGCAGATTCCCAATTCACTGACATTCTTAACGTTTCCCAGGCACTGAGCTGAACTCTCTGGATGTTATAACATGAAGGTTGAACTCTTATGCCTCATGAAATACTCGTAAAGGAATACCTTGATGTTTTTGCTAATGTTTAATGGATTTAAGAGTATAATATAGACTTGGTATGTTTATAGTCAATTGTGGTGGAAAAAAATCTCCAAAGTTAAAGATGAGGTAAAAAACTTTTGGAGGCATAAAGATGCATTGTTGCTAAATCACTTCTATCGTGTCAGAAAATTTTTAATCCATCACAGCTTAAGTGTTCAGCAATCCGTCATTTCTTTTTAAGGCTTCCCACTGTCCCCCAACTTTCACTTAAATAGTAGCAGGAAAAAAAAAGTTACTCAAATGTCTGTAAACTGTCAGCAATGTAAGTTTTGTCTCAATACCAGGAAAGGTTTTCCTCTTATGCAGCAAAAAACATCACCTTTAATTTTAATTAGTCTTAAAATACTTGGAGCAAAAGTAGACTTAATGTTACCCCATCATAATCAAGATATAACAACAAAATGATCCTGTAAGAATGTGGTGTCTGTATTCGTCTCTCCTAAAGCCTCAAGTTTCATGTCAGTGCTTTGAAGTGTTTTGACCTTTTGTGGATTATTCTGGCCAGAAGATGCACCCTAGAAAAGGACCAAAAATGGCTTTGCCACTAGTTAAGGTTAACAGAAAAAGCATAAATTTGTTTTGGCTGTAAGGGTAGGGATGAATATCATACTGATGACCGTTCTTGGAAAATATCTAAAGAAACTGTTTTAAATAACTGCTTGCTGAATTAAGTGCTTCTATATACCACTGCTTAATGTTCTCAGCAAGAGTTACTCTTTCTTATAGGAGAAACAAAAAGGAGAACGGCGTTATGAAAAATTCCGTAGCTTGCCTTGCATCAGTTGATGCAGAGCTTGTAAAGCAAACTCTTAGAGAAGCCATGGGCTTGGTTAAATTGATTCCTCTTATTAGGAACTGCAGGAAGAAATGTTATGGATCAACCAGAAGGTCTGTAAGCACTGGAGCTAATTAGATAAAGCTTCTTACAGATTTGTCTCAGTAATGTTTGTTATAGGAAGCAAGGGCTCCTTTTTCTCAGGGTGTCCTTGCAACACTTAAAATTTCACATGGCACTGGACCTTCTCTGCTCCTGAAGCGGTGGTCTGCTTTTAGCAGAGTTGTTTTTTTGCAATCAAATGGAGATAAGCATTCAGTAGTTTACCTGAATTTCTAGTTCAATGCTTTCCTAATCTCTCTTGCAGATAATGCAGACAGCAGTACGCTCCATGCAGTGACTTTCCTTCGCACAACTGAGATCTTGACTGTAAATTCAATTGGACAGTTGAAAATATGGGACTTCAGACAGCAAAGAAATGAGCCATCTCAAATATTTTCATTGTAAGATCTTAATTTTTGATATAGTTACTGCGAAGCATATGCTACTTCATATCTGATTTAAAACTTTCCTGATACCACCCCATTCTTGACGATGGGGTGATAGGTGACTTTTTTTCTAAAGTTTTCAACTGCTTTTGTATCTTAAATACCAAAAGCAGACTCTGCTTAATGGCTGAATTACTGTTGAGACTGAGCATTGTAGTTAGATGGTCTGTTTTGTGATTTAACTCTTGAAGGACTATTGCATCCGTACATTCTTTAGGAAAAAAGCAAAGCACCTCCTTCCTCTTTCCCTGATTAGATAAACCTTACTTTTTTCCCTACAGGCCTAGTATAACGTTTCTGGCATTTGAAATGTTTTTGAATGATAACTTTGTGCGTAGGTATTGTGAAAAAACAAACTTAGACCTAGATTCAAATCCTGTTGTTTGTCTGTGGAGTAATTCCCATTGCTGTTAATAGGCTGTGGGTTAGGTATCTGGTTTTGTTAGTGCCCAGTCTCCCTTTTTTAACTCTTACTATATGTTTCAACTGTAATTATAACAAGAATTTCAGAGTAACCCTCTTCTTGTATGTATACGTAAAGTACACAAGGCTTTCTCACTTTTGTAAAGCTGTCAGACACGCCGCAGGTGCCTGCATCCTGCAGAGCACAGAACCTGCTGCTCGTCCAATTGTAGCTGCATGTTACTGCTGTACCTCTAAATTCCAGTAGGTGTCATGTGGCTTCCGCCTCTAGCGTCCAGGTGCTGCAGGAATACAGTTGCTGCAGTTGATACAGTTACCCCGTTGGTCAACAGTTCTAGGGATAAAGAAGGAGAAAATGTAAATTGAATGAACAATTCATATATGTATATTTTTCTTCTTATCCTTTGCAGGACGGGTGACAGAGTTCCACTGCACTGTGTGGACAGGCACCCCAACCAGCAGCACATTGTGGCCACAGGGGGCCAGGATGGGATGCTGAGTATATGGGACATCAGGCAGGGTACTATGCCAGTGTCCCTGCTAAATGCTCATGAAGCAGAAAGTAAGTATGTGAATTGGAGCAGGGAGAAGAAGGCGGCATTTTAGAAAAGCTTCTGGAAATCCTGGATAAAAACTTGAATGTGTTGTAGCTGCAACAGAAAGCAATCACGTTTGCTACTTAATGTGTCTTTTTCCAGTTGGCTTCAGGTTGTTGCTTCTCTGTATATGAGACTGTTCTCATCTAAAAGCCAACTGTATTTAAATTAAAACTAGAATTAGTAAGAAGTTCTGTATTAGTCATTAGAGACATATAATCAGAAAGTCTGTTTCTAAAAAGTAGGTATATTAATAGTTTCTGTTCATAGAAACTGATGCTGTGGCATACAGCAGCAGCAGTAGTAAAGTGGGAATGCAGTTTCTAACAATCTTGAAAATGTGAAGGAGGGGGAAACGAAGATAGTACAGATCCATTTGGTGCCTCCACAGTGCTGAAACAGCTCATTTTTCTGTTAATTTTATATGAACAAGATAGCAATTCATTTTGTGCTGAAGATTTCTTTACTCAATGCCACAATTATTTTTAAGGAGTAAAACATTTTTTTGAGATAAGCTTTACTGACAAATATTTTTCACAATTGTGGTATTTAGACACAGAATAATAACACGTGCTGGGAAGGAATGCATGTTGTGTGCAAATTTAAACTTAATAGTAGGGAAGGTGGCATGAGAAAGTATTCAGAATGCCTGAATTCAGATAAGATTGTAACCTCTAGTGACATTCACAGTATTAAAAATTCAACAAAATAGTCTTTTTTTTCTCTTTTTTTTTTTCTTCTTTTCTTCCTCTCCCAAGGGAGGGAGAACTTCAGTAGATAACTAAGGGTGGGGTTTGGGGCCTTTCTCCCCACCTATCCCCTGCCCCACTTAAGAATAGAAGATTTTGATGGGACCTGAGTTCTTGTGAGTGCGTGTCCATATACTAACCAAAGGGCACTGAGCTACATACTTGATATTTGTTGTGGTTTTGTTCCTCTCCGGACCCTGAGGGTCTAGATTGTCTTCACTAGTCCAAAAAGTAAAGAAAAAAATGCGTTAACTTCTCAGAAAGCACTAGCACTCTTCTGTTTTATTGAAGCTCTTTATTCTTTCACCAGAGCTGTGATTGGTCTTTCTCCCCACCCTTCTCCCAAGCAAAACTGTAGGAGGTGCTGGCTGGGTGATTCCATTCTGCGTATGGCCAAGCTATATACATCAGTGGTAGCAGCATTATTTTAGTATTATGTACACTTCTTTTTATTTGCACATAAATTGTAGTTCTAAATCATGTACCCTGCATCACTGTGGCAACAGTAGGACCACACTGGCCTTTGAGGCACATAGTGCACTTCCAGACTGGATAGATATGTGAAATACGTCTGTTTGAAATACCTGCAAATGATGGTGTTGTGGTTGTTATCCATACCACTATCCACACTGAAGAAGCCATCCTGGTTTACAATTGCAAAATTATCTTTCTATTGTCATAAATAACACTTCAGTTATTTTGAGGCAGAAGCGAGCTCTTAAAGTTTTATATTCACTATTTGGATTTATGTAATGGAAGAACCAAACTGCTTTTAATATCATTGCAATGTAGAAATCTTAAGGAGCATGGCTTACACTCTTTAAATATGCTTTTATTTGTTTGTTTGTTTTGATGCTTAGTGTGGGAAGTTCACTTCCATCCCTCCAACCCAGATCACTTATTTACATGTTCTGAAGATGGATCTCTTTGGCACTGGGATACTTCCACAGACATATCTGAAAAACCATCTTTTCTTCATCAAGGTAAGGATGTTTGAAGTTGATTTGCATTGAATTTGTCAGATGGCCACATAATTAAAGCCCACGTGCTCACATGATCCAATTACTAATATAGTCCTAATACAAAACATGAAAAGCTGTTTTATTTTCTTAGAAAGAAAGCACTGATAGGCACTTCAGGAAAACTACTCGTAAGGCAAACAGTTGCGTGGGAGTTTTTTGTGTTCTACTCTGTCCTTGCTGTACTTTGTCCAGTGTGTGAAGAGGCGCATCTAGTTTTTCAGAGATAGATTGAGTTCAGTTAAAAATCATTTGTATATAGAAAAGACATGAGGGCCGCCCATATGACCTTCCTATCTGAGTCTCTGAGGGAGATGCACAAAATTTTGTAATACCAAAATAAGTGATAAGTTATTAAGATAGTGGAATTATAAATTTAGTCCATATGCAGATTTTTCAAGGTCAGAATTGGAAGACTGTCAATGAATGAAACTGGATCCCTTTGTATCGTGCAGGATTTTAATTAAAGATATGATACTGACTTAATGTAAACATTTCACAAGATAGTCATAAAGACTGCTTAATTGTTTGCAACTTCAGATTGTAAACAAGGGAAACTTTCAGATGTCATCTGCTGCCTTTGGTTTCAAAGTTACTATTCAAAATCAAGTCTTGTATAGGGAAGTAGTAGGATAACTAATGATCAAGTTGCACTCTACATGTGTTCAAGTATATTAAAGATAAACCCTTTACACCCCTTTAATCACGTGTTAATTTTATGCCGAATGCTGAAACTGCAAGACTTGAGTTTAAATCTAAAATTTTATGTGGAGAAAATCCCAAGTCAAATCCAGGTAGATCGTTTGCTGCAGAATAAGTAGTGAGAAGATACAGTAGGGAAAAAGTGTTGTTAAAGCAAAGGTGATGCCCCAAATATAGCAAGACAGTGTATAAACAGACTTTTTTTCTTAGGCATTTCCTTGTTTTAGTCTCTGGCTAGAAAAGCTTGTAGATGCTTAAACCATTTGTTCAGCAAGATAAGGTTTTAGCTGTACTTACCTATTAGTCTTAATTGAGGACAGAGCTGGTAGCAGGCTTCTGTAATCACTTCAAGAACTTGATTTTTTTTTAAGCCATTTTTCCTTAGTTTATAACAGAGACAATGTCTGTCAACTAATCTGAAAACTGACTTAAGTCAGTTTAAAGTGGCATTCTCATTATGTCTGTCCCACACTTTCTATTTTTCTCCAAATTCTGACAATACTGATATTTGCCTATCTTCCCTCTTTTCTTCCCTTTTAGGAGGAAGAAGTACGACCTATTTTTCCCACAATACTATTAACCAGTCTGTAGTAAGTGCCTGGCTAAGCAACGATCCTACCAAAGACCGCATGGAAATTACCAACTTAATTCCAAATCAGACTTTGTCTGTGAATAGTTTAGATATTTTGGGACCTTGTCTAGTATATGGTACTGATGGAGAGGCTATTTACGTGAACAGACAACTTTTTGCATGAAACTACTCCAGTATCCCTTTGAAGTGCTGATCACCTTGAACTACTGGGAAATGTTGTCGGTTTCATTCAGGTTCTTAACTGCGCTCAGTCTGTTATCAGCGTGTGGGGGAGAGGCCTACAGCTTGGTCCTGGTATTGCAGAAGGAATGCGAGTTATCGCAGATTCTGAAAGCTCTCACTTGTTACCGATGCTCCAACATGGGCGGCTAGGCAAATTTACATGTATGCTTGCTCTCATTTCTTCCCTGATGCCTATTTGGTTTTGGTAAGCAGACAGGTAGCTGGTAGGGCGAGATATATGTTGTAAGATTATTTCTGTAATACACACAAGGTGAAGAAAAGGTACCCCCTCCCTTTTTTTTTTAATGTAAAGACATTTTTTCCAAGTATTAATTCAAGGCCAAACTATGGGGTTCTTTGACATTCTTTTTATGTCCTGTGAGAGAGATGGGGGTTTTTAATCCGATTTTTTTGTATATATTTTGGGAACATAATTTTTTATCGCAGTGCATGAGAATTGGAGAGGAATACAGTTAAAGATGTGAAAGGTCCTATAAGAATTTTAACATTTTAGTAGCATTATTTTGGATTATTTCCAGCTTCATCAGGGATCTCACATGTTAAACATTGACCGTGATATTGTCCCAGTTACTCCCTCGGCAGAAGACTGTTTTTATAGTTCAGTGCTCATAAATGAGAGACATGTTGGCTGCGTTTGTGTGAGATTGAGACTTCCTAAATTTGTGATACCGTCTTTGTCAATCACAATTTCACATCTATCCTGTTGCAATCTTTGAAAGGTTGATTTTATGATTAATGTTGTGCCTACCTTCTGTTGCAGAGAGCCCTTTCTCTTTTTAATAAATATTTTGCACAAGAGTAGTGGTCTGACCTATTACATTAGTTTGCGCAGACGTGCTTTCAGTCATCCGTGCGGGAAGGCAAATAACTACGTTATTCGGACTGTCCGGGGCGAGACCCGAGGCACGGAGGCCCCGCGCTCCCGGGGCCGGCCGGGGCCCCCCTTTTCCTCCCCGCGGCGGGGCGGGGGCGGCCGCCGCGCTCCGCCCGGGCTGGGCCGG
>VXAA01007382.1:700529-728720 GCA_013399115.1 Anseranas semipalmata
CCCGCTGGGCAGCGCCGGCGGCATCGCGCTCTGGGCGAGCTCGGGCCCCTCGTGGTTGTCATCCGCGCCCCGGTGCTGCCGGCCTGCGGCGCGGGCCGCGAGGCGCTGCGCCGCCTGCCCGGGTGACCCCGGCGCAGCTGGCGCTTTGGGCTTCGGTGGCTGTGCCGCTGGTGGCAGCGAGGGTCTCCTCGTGGGCTCCTGGCAGAACCGCTGCTGCCGGGGATAACCGGGGGTACGTCCGTGCGCCGCAGGAGCTGCGTCCTGCCAAGGAGATAGCAGGGTGTAGGAAGGGAAACGGAGCGAACGCGCAGCGTTCAGCAAGCCTCCAGTCATCCTCAGCGTGGGGTCTGCCCTGGCTGCATGTGGCTGTGCGTAGCCTTCTCGTCGTCCCGTGGAAACTTTTAGCGCTGGAAGTGCATCCTTTGGCAAAGAGCTTTACAGCTTAGCGGGTGTAAATGATCAAAAGAATTGCTGCGTTTTGTTGATTTGAACCAAGCCCCTACAAACTTAACTTGGTGTGTGCCAAATTCTTGTGTTTTTTTTTTTTTTTTCCTAGCAGTAAAGTCTTGATTGAGATTATGTATAAAATAAATTATTAGAATAAGGACGGGGGAGAGGGAACCAAAAATAGATTACAATGTGATGCTCAAAACTCAGTTGGAAATAGGAATATTTAAATGTGTTCAAAATTCTTGTAGATAGGAAATGTTCCAAATCTGCTAGAAAGCTGTGTATTTTTCTTGCCAGAAGAAATTTGAGAGGCACTGACAGTTGCATGCAGCCATTCCGTATATTCATTCAAATGCATATCCTTAAGTCCAGTCTTTTGTGATTATACCATAAAAAGACAAGTCTTTTTTTTTCCATATAGTTTGACCTGTAGAAGAAAATACTTTATCCTCAAATTTTGAAAAGAAAGGAAAAATGATTTTTTTTAATTAGTTTAGGGAAGCAGAGAACTTCATTAGTGGAAATGGCAGCATTAACAAACAGATATATCATTTACATTTAGCGGCACACAACTACAAGGGGGAATACGTCAGTTGTCTTGGATGGAGTTAGTGCTTGCTAGTTAGAGGTGCACGACTGAGATAGGTTTCTTACTGAGCATTTAAAATTTTCTTGTTTTAAAATGTATGCAAATGTCTGTAAGAGTAGATGACCTGAATTTTGAGGTTCCTATGTAAAGCAAGGTGAACTGTAGTCAACGGTAATACTTTCTCTTTCTTCATTAAACTGGAGGACGTATTTAATTGGTTTTCTGAGCAATGAAGGCCATAGTTTCACATAGGCATCTAACTGTTACTACCCAATACTGCTGCTAAAGAAACAACCCATCAAACAAAAAGTTACTGTTTATCTGGGTGCGTTCCCCCAGCTTGATTCACACCATGTGGCCTTACAAGCAGTGATGCCGGCTCAGGTAAGTGGTGGGAGACGAGCAGAGTGGCTGGCTTACGCTGGTGAAGCTCCACTTCTGCTATGTGAAAGCGCAGCTTCATTTTCCAAGACTGCTTAGTCCATATCCTGTTATGCTGCAGTTGCCAGCAAAATAATAATTGTCAAATGCTTACAGAATCGCTCGTCTTAAAGTTCTCAAAGCACGTTGAAAAGAAATACAGTTATCTCAGTCTTGCACGTAAAGAAATCGGAGCAGAAGGTGATTTACACACACCACACCACCACCCTTGGTGGTGGAGTCTAGCTCTCTGGATTTATGGGTTAAGTGCCCCGTTAATTTAACCTTGCGTTCTTTTATGGGTGTTGCATTTGTTTATCTCAGCTACCTGTGGGGTAACCATAAAGTGCGTATCGAAACACCAAATGAAATTATGGTAAAATAAATGGGTGCTAAACAACTATTTCCTCCTGAATTCCAGGCCTTTGGAGCTTGTTTAAAAAGAATAAGTTGTGCGTGGACATTTTTTTTTCTTCTCTCATTTGGTATTTGACACAAGGTGGATACCAGCTGTTTTATCTAGATAATCCTGCCAGTGGTGAACTAGTAATTACTCTTAATTTTGACTGAATTTGAGCAAGTAATCTAAATTACTAAGCCTCTAAGCTATTTAGTTCTGTTGTTGTATGCTGTTGGATGAACTTAGAGGTTTCACTTTTCTGGAGGTGGTGATTCTTTCAAGCATTATTTGCATGTATCCCCACACTTGTGTATCCAACACATACGTTTTTTGAAGCAGGTCTCTTGGAAAAGGAACATCCCGAGCAAAAAAAAAAAAAAAGTGTTTTTAGCCAAGTATTTTTCACTGTGGCATTAAAGATTGCATGTTTTGAAAATGATCTTGAAAGTGACCAAAATTAAATTACGTCTTAATTGCTGTCATGATGTGCTTTCATCTGAATCTAGATTTCTTAATAGTTTGAGCAAAACTTCACTGTTTATTATTAAAACTCACAGATGTCTGCTAATCTTTTCCTTATTCAGTGAGCACTGAAGAATTGCATGCTACCAGAGTGCAGGAAAAAGGTTTAGTATCAGTACCAAATTACATTTATTTAAAGTTTCAAACCTGCCACAGGGCAAAGAAGGCTTGTGGGTGCAGTTACAGCACCTAAGATTTAGGTAGTTTCATTAAAGAAATTATAGTATTTCTTAAGTGATTTGCCAGGGATAATGGGATTAGGTGGCTGTCCCTTGTGTTTCTTTTTGCAAGCCTTACTTATATATTACTTCTTTAAGCTTTCAAGTTTTATTCATATATGGGTAGCATGGCTATGTCACTCAGATAATTTGCATGTGTATTAGGGGGTTCTTTTTCCTATTAACTTTTTGTCGTATTCTTCCTCAGTCACTCAGTCCCTAATTAGTTTATGACAGGGTGAATATCATAGAAGTGAAACCTAGATGAAGAAAGCATGATTTTTATGTGGGCTGTATAAAACTTCTTAGACACTTGTTTAATTGAGATGTCTAACATGAGAAGCACCTACACACGACTTCAAGAGACAAATGATGCTTACAAGCACCTGGATCCTCAAAAGAATCTCTCGGGAAACTGGGAATGCAAAATTTTAACACATTACAAAATGGAAACAAGAAAATTAGAACACTTTTGTATTGCTTCTTTCTGACCTTACGTTATAGTAATGGTAATAGTATGAGTTTAGTTTTACCATTCTTCTAGTTGCCCGTGAAGAAAAGACAGTACTAGAATATGTAATTTTTGTATCTTGTGCTGTCTTCAGTACATGATCCACCTCTGTGGAGCGGTAGAGACTGCAAAAGGTTTATTCCATGATACTCTAAAGAGGCAAAGGCTCTGTAACTTCTTCAGTGTTTCACCTTAGTTGCTATACCTTCACCGTACCAATTCCAGTACAAGCTAATGCACAGCACAAATGCAGAGATTTTAGTTCACTACAGAGCACGGGGTTCTTTCCCTGATGAGTCAGTTCCTTCAAAATGCAAAAGTTATTTGGTTTTGGCAGAATTTTCTGTTTCCCTTACCAAATGTCACAGTTATGCTCTCAGTGAATTTAATGCTTGAGTTGTTAAACAATTACAGTAAGAAAGTTTGAACATTGTTTAGCTTTTTTTATCTGCCTGCTGCCATCTCCCTTTATGTAAAAAACGTTACATAACTACTAACAAAGTAAGAAAGGCTGGATCAAGAAGGCTCAAGCTAAGAGACTGACAGCCTTAGAAAACTGAGACCTTACACAGAGCTAAATGGAAGCTCGCTTCCATCATTCACGACGCTTGATGTCAGAATTGATGAACAGCTAGCGTATTTGGTCCATCAAGAGTGGAGCAGATGCCTTCAGCTCCAGAGAGTATTGATGGAGAGAATGTGAGTGATGGAACCGAGACAGCGGACAGGGAAGGCAAAGAAGCCGCGGTGGACGGAGCATGGGGGAAGCACATGTAGCAGTTCGTATCTGCTATTGAAAGCTTTGTCCATTACCCCGAGTTCCTAATTGATCCACATCCTTTGTAGTTCAGGACGGTTCAGACTTGAGGCATCTACAACGTTGTTCATTAATGGACTGTTAGAAGCCCAGCAAAGTTTGTAATTTAGGTTGTGTAGAGGCTACCTGAAGAAGTTGTGTGGCGTGCCTTTAATAGCTGCGACGGCGGTGCTGCATGTGAACGTTTCACTGCCACCAGTGCTGCACTGTGAACTTTTTCACCAATGTGTGTATAACAGGAATTTGTTTTGTTTTCTTGGCAGGATAGCTGTTTTGGGTTGTGACAAACTTCAGCACTGGAAGAATTACAGTTTGAACAGTGAACGTTTCACTGCCTTCACAAGTTCTGAAGCTACCATCCAGCCTTTCTGGAGATTTGTGTGTGTGCAAGTCCTTGGTGAAGGTTACATATATACATGTTTTCATGAAGAGAAGTGAGAAACCAGAAGGTTATAGACAAATGAGGCCTAAGACTTTTCCTGCCAGTAACTATACTGGCAGCAGCCAGCAGATGCTACAGGAAATACGAGAGAGCCTCAGGAATTTACCTAAACCATCAGATGCTGCTAAAGCTGATCACAGCATGGGGAAAATGTCATCTGAAGATCCTAGACAAGGCCGAAATCCCCCCAAATTTGTAACGTATCATAAAGTTTTGCAGGAGATCAGAAACTCGCTTCTGCCTTTTGCAAACGAAACAACCTCAGCTGTCAAAGGAACATCAGAAGTTAATCGACAGATGCTGCAAGACTTACAAGCTGCTGGCTTTGATGAGGTGAAATACTTTATTTTCAAGATTTAGTGTTCTGCTATAAAGTACTAGTGCATATTGGAGGGGTTGTTGATCATGGAATGTTTAAACAGCATATGATAAGCAAAATAGCTTCTTGAAAATCTGGTAGGTTTCTAAGTAGGACTTAGTAAAACTGATATTATGAAGTGAATTAGGACTAGGTGAATTAGTTGCCTCTGATACTAGAAACTGGGATGAAGAAGAGGAACAGAAGGATTTAGAGAAGTTTGGCTTTTTTTTCAGCACCTTGTGCAATGTTTTCTAATGTGGTGTGGATAGATTGTTTGAATTATTTATATCATTTTAGGCAGAGAGAACTGGACACCTTAGAACATGGATTTTTGCCTCTGATACTCCACAGAATTTTAAATTGTGTGCAGTCAAAATAGGTTGATAAAATATGGCCAATCTAAAGTGAATGTTAGTTACAAATATTTCAGAAATTAATTTTAATAAGCTTTTCACATCTGTGGTTAATAGAAGCTCCCATTTTGTGAAGAAAAAATTTGGCTATCGTCTGTCTATATACTTTGTCAGATACAGCTAAAATAACAAGATATGTGACAAACAGTTGCAGTGTGTCTTCTCAGCAGTATATTCTAAGGAGAAAAGTACAGAGATCATAGCTTTTGAGAATTTTGGACATAAATAATTATTCTGCTATTATTGTCGTTATAAAAAAACAAGTAGGTAATTATTGAATTTTTTTGACAAAAGCAGGTTTAAAAAAAATAATAGTAAACCACCCATCTTCCAAAGGAAAAAATCACAGTACCACAACGGGGATTGCCTTTGCAGGAGTGCACTGACTGCAGTGACGACCAGCTCACAAGTTCTGTGATGCTTCTGTATTCACAGGGAGATTACCTCTAATGAGAGTGAGCGTCTCCAAAGCTGTCAACTGGCATCTCCTCTATAGTGTCCCAGTATCAGGTGCTGATAGTGTTTTTTCACATTCCTTTGGCTTGCTCAGATACGCAGACCAGGCAGCATTTTCAGTAAGAACAGAAGGATTTTATAATGATAAATGATTTTATCGTGATTTGTTCCTGATCTGTGGTTTGTTGCTGCGGTGGTTTTGTTTTTTTTTTCAGTAGATTAATCCTCAAATCCATTTTTACAGAATGAGCCTGCAGTCACTTTGGCAAACCGCAGAATAGTATGTGGCTGGATAATAAACTAGAAAAGTACCTCAAGTTGGTATTTCTGTTGGATCCTTTGTGTTTGGAAACCTTTTGCTCCTACTCTGTGTACTTGGATACAACGAGAAGTCACAGGACACTTGCGGTTATATGCGGACCTTTTTTCAGACATGGTGCCAGTGTGAGCAGTTTCTGCCAAGAATTAACCCACAGTTATGTTGCCCCAGTAGTGCATATGGGAATGGCTTGTGAACACCACCAGGGAACAGATAGCTGACAGCATTTTGGGGGGTGTTTGGGAGGTGTTGAGTAAGAAAGTAGGAATGGAATTAGGGTGTATTTTGAGCTGGGCTAATTTTCTGGAGTGGATTGTAGCTGGGGTGTGTTAGCCGCTTACAGCTGGCTGATCTGGGCTGTTCCTGACTTATATTAGGTATGTTTGTGATTTAACAGATTACACGTAGAACTTTTACTTTCATGATCTCTGGTGGGTTACCAGAGGCTTTCTGTAGAGACTAATCTACCGTGGTTATAGTAGAGACTAACTATAACTAAGAGGTACCGAGTTAATTTTCTGTTTTAATTTGCTGTGATCTGTACCTACCTATATAAACAGTGTTTCCTCTTCTCAGTTTTTAGTGGGATTTTATTAAGGTGTTGAAAATGGATTTGAAGTAACAATGCAAACTTGTTTTAAATGAAAGGTCTTTGCCATGTTGTGGGCTCAGTCACCACTTGAGGTTTGGAAACAATGATTTTGTTCCCTCCCCCCCTCTTTTTTTTTTTTTTTCTTCATATATTGAATATGAGAGAAGTTTTGGTCATCCTGCCCTCAGCCCTCTTTTCTAATAGTAAGTAGCATTCAGGGTTAAAGCTGAAATGATATATATAGTAATAAAATTATGGGAGATCACAATTCATTGTGCTTGTTTTTAACAAAACAAATCTTAAGTTGCTTACAGGAAATCTCTATGACTTACTGAGATTCATGTTTAGTCCTCATATTCTATGTAAGGTGATACTCTTCAAGACATCTAATACTTCATGTCACATAGGTTTTGTTCTTCAGCCAGAGCAGGGAGAGATCCCTTGGCTGGCTCTTCATCTGGTTTTCTGGTTGGCAGAGGGGGGACTTAAATTTCACCTTTTAAAACATTGCTGGTTGTATTCTTTTAAGATTCTGTGTATCTTCATGGTTCGGTGACGTGAACTTGTTATCTTAGGTTTCTAGATTGTAAACTTATTTGGCTGAAAAGCCAGTAAACTTGGTTTTGAAACTTTGATTAAGAAGAGAATTAAACTTGATAGGTAGAAATGAATGATGAGTCCTGTTAAAGCATATTCAAATTGGAAATGAAATACTGTGGGCAGCCTAACCCTCCATTTGCACAATGATCAAGTATTGTACTGGTACTGAAAATGTACTTCTTTGTTTTTGAAGGCTGTGTGTAATGTTGTGTGTTTGCAGTGTCAAAAATGTGCGCAGGTGTGGTGAAAATATAAATGTGGGCTTGAATTTGAAATTGATACTGACCACTTCCCTTTTGAGCCCTCTTGGATTTCCCATTGCTTTTGGTAGTAAGCTAATCCTGTTGTATATTGGTGACCCGTTCAAACATAACATGAACTGATGGATTTGATATGGCAAAGTAAGACCACAGCAAGAAGGTGGTGTCCTTAATTACAGGGCGTTATGCCGTAGATTTGCTTCAAATTCTGAGTCAGTTGCGCAGATACCGTTCTATAAAAGTGGGAGAGCCCGACTCTTCACCACCTCTGAAGATCTGCCTCTCTTGCTTGACCTTGATCTCATTCAACTCAGTGGAAAAACTGCTGATCCATAATACGTTTTCCTTTGACAAAGCTGGGATTGGCCATCTGTTCAAAACTTCTGCTTGGATCTCTAAGATCACAGAGCCTAAATCCACCACAAAAATAACAGAATTTCTGCCAGTATTGTTGTCTTCACTAGTAAGAATTCTTGAGGAGAAACTAATGGATATTTGTTGACAAAATTAATTCTGAGTTGAAGGAAAATGAGCAAAAACCAAAGTTTGGAATTTCACATTAGAAGGGGACCTCTGGTCATCACGTAAACTAGCTGTTACCTGGATAGTGCATATCAGTAATAAATATTTTTATAGACAAACAGTTTATTAAAAATAGCAAGGTGACACAGTTTACATCAAAATATAGTGCTTCAACAAGTTAACTTTTTTTTCCTGAAGATCCAAACTGTTAATTTTTTGCATGATCTGTTGTGGAGAAAGCATTTTTAGATTATTTTTAAATTGATTGAGAGAAATCAGTTATGTACTTTGGTAAAATTACTGAAGGATATTTGGAATCCTCGTGATTTTGGGTATTCTTGCTGTTTTTTAGTAACTCATTTTTTGTATTTAATTTTCCTTTTAGGATATGGTTATACAAGCTCTTAGACAAACTAACAACCGTAGTATAGAAGCAGCCATCGAATTTATTAGTAAAATGAGCTACCAGGATCCTCGTCGGGAACAGATGGTTGCAGCAGCAGCAAGACCTGTAAACGCAGGTATGAAACCACCAGGTAGGTATATCCATGGTAATTCAGTAAGCAACTAAGTGTATTCTTACAGGTGAAAAATATAAAATAGCAAATTCCTCCTTCATGTGCTCACAGTGGAAGAGAGGAGATGCTGAGATACAGGTTTTTGCTTTTAAAAATAGCATGTAAAGTGTATAATACAATACTTCTGGAAGATGGATGTCTTTGACGTGAGTGTCAGCCTTTCTTTTTATAACTGCATGTTTTTAGTATTGTCTCTAAGTATTCTATCCAAGGAATGGTGTTCAGATCTCATTTTAGTCATTTTTGCCCCTAGTTGGTGTGATGCTCATATTTTTTCTCGTCGTGTGCCATATAGAAGTCAGTGACGAGCACTGAATTCTTATCTTAACACACTTTCCCACACAGCATCACTACATATGGGTATATATTATTTATACATATGTATTTATGTATCACATGATTCCAATGTTTGTATTTTAGTATGTCCTATTTCAAGATTCCCCTCTCTGCTTAGTTTTCTGCTTGGTTCCAGATTTTGTCTGTATGTTTTTTAAGGCAGACTTTACATTTTAATAGATGCTAGGGGACAGACTGGAGCTTTAGTAGCAAGAGTCAGAATTTTGCCACTTGCTATTACTGCTTTCTTAAAACATGCAAACACATTTTAATACATCTTGATGCCTTTCTCTTTTTACCAGATTTTAGAAGCATAAACCTAAACAAACTGTACTTTCCAGATGCAGCAGAAACACTGAACTTATATTTGACTTAAAAGTTGAATGCTGAACAGTTGGCTCTGTAAAGTTACGTTTTAAATTGACAGTACAGGTGTGAGGGAAAAATTGGTAGTCAAGAGTAGCAAAGTACAGCATTTATTTTCATTTAGACTGTGAAGCAGGGTTAGTTGGTGCTTGTATGACGCAGCTAGCTAAATGCCACCATTTAGGTGTAATTTTCATTATTACTTGCAAAGTTATCGTTAATTAACATGTTCTTTAACTGAAGATCCAGTGACTTTCAATGGTTATAGTGTTTACAGGTGTCTTGATAATCACATTCCAAAGCGCACAAGACTGCACATGCTATCAGTTCCTTGTGTAGTAGTCTGTGATGCACAATAACATCTTCAAAGTAAATATTTTTAGAGCTTTGTTCTATAATTTTTGTTCTCAAACAGTTTAAATTCTTGCCTCCACACAAAACTGTTACCAATAAAGACATAACTTTTAAAATTCAAGTATCTGAATATATTCCTTGCATGCAAAATTTGATTAAGTTTGGATTGCAGACAAGGGTCTAAGTGGGCTGTTTGCTGTTTCAGAATTCAGTTAAATTTTGGTTGAGGAACACTTAATCTATTATAAGCATCACGCTGGAATGAATAGCAAGATGACTAAAAATATTTTTCCATGCTATTGGTTTTTTGTATTTGTAAGGGCTCTTCTGGGTGTTGTTTGTATGCATGATTAAAAATACATCATGTGCCTAGTATTACATACTACTGTTTTTTCCTCAATTAAAAATGATGAATTCATCAGTATTTGCAGCAAAATGCATCTTCAGAAAAGTGATTTCTAATGTCTATAAAAATTCCTGTAATACAGTTTCATTACATTTGTTTGCTCTTATTCAATGTACTGAGCATGTTACCGTAGCACGCTGTGTATTACTAGATAGAAATAGATTCCTCATGTAAAGTACAGTGGATTGTGGTATGTCTGAGAATTCCCATAATGTTTCTCTAGCAACTAATGCAGAAGAATAAAGTACTCGATAATTTCTAATAATAGAAATACCATGTTTTCTTTTTGTAAAAGCAGGGACTGTACAGCAATCGGTTAACCGCAGGCAGAGCTGGAAGGGTTCTAAGGAGTCCTTGGTTCCTCAGCGACATGGCCCTTCCCTGGGAGATGGTGTGGTTTATCGCTCGGAAAGCCCCAGCTCTCAGCCTGATGTAGGACGGCCGTTATCTGGATCTGGCATTGCAGCATTTGCTCAGGCTCATCCTGGCAATGGACAAAGAGTGAACCCCCCACCTCTACCACAGATAAGGAGTGTCACTCCTCCTCCTCCACCTCCTCGAGGACAGACACCCCCTCCAAGGGGAACTACTCCTCCACCTCCTTCCTGGGAACCAAACTCTCAGACAAAGCGTTACTCTGGAAACATGGAATATGTGATCACCCGTATTTCTCCAGTGCCACCGGGAACATGGCAGGATAGTTACCCACCTCCACCAATGAATCCTCCGCCCATAAATTCGTCCACCCAGGGTCAGAGAGGCATGAGTGCTGTCCCCATCGGCAGGCAACCGATAATCATGCAGAGTTCTGCCAACAGCAAATTTAGCTTTCCCTCAGGAAGGGCTGGAATGCAAAATGGTAATTGTCAGGCAGAATTCATAGTTCACCAGAACGTTGTGTCTGGGAACTCAGTGAGTCGCCAGCCACCCCCATACCCAATCAACCCAACTAATAGGCAGAGTCCTACAGCACTACAGATGCAGGCAGGAGGATCTGCTCCTCCTTCAGCATACACCAATGGAAATATTCCTCAGACGATGATGGTGCCAAACAGAAATAGTCACAACATGGAACTTTATAATACAAACGTAGCTGGAATACCTGCATCCTGGTCACAGCCTCCTCCTGTGCAACCCCAATCATCACCTGGCAATGGGCATGAAATACCTACGTGGCAACCCAATGTTCCAGTGCGGTCAAATTCTTTCAACAACCATCACGGAAATAGGCAGAGTCATTCTAGCAGCTCTCAGCCTTCCGCTACGACAGTAACAGCGATAACGCCAGCTCCCATCCAGCAACCAGTGAAGAGCATGCGTGTGTTAAAGCCAGAGCTGCAGACTGCCTTAGCACCAACTCACCCTTCCTGGATGCCGCAACCGGTGCAAACCGTTCAGGCCATTCCGTTCTCTGAGAGTCCATCTACAAACATTGCAGTTATGTCACCAGTTGCGGAGGCTCCAAATTACCAGGGTCCCCCACCGCCTTACCCCAAACACTTGTTGCACCAGAGTCCATCTGTCCACCCGTACGAGGCAGGACCCAAGCTCAGCAAGGAGGAACCACCTATTTTAGCTAAGGAGGAAGAGAACGAAAAGAATTATGAATGTGTCGATTCAGCAGACAAAGAGAAGAAACAAATCACAACATCACCTGTTCCTGTTAGAAAAAACAAGAAAGATGAAGAACGACGAGAGTCTCGCATTCAAAGCTATTCCCCTCAGGCCTTTAAATTCTTCATGGAGCAGCACGTGGAGAACATACTCAAGTCACATCAGCAGCGTTTACATCGGAAAAAACAACTAGAGAACGAAATGATGCGGGTAAACTCTTTCTCCTAAGTCTTTGACTAGAATTGCTCCCGTATTAATTCTAAGAAATGTCTTGATGGTAGGATATTTAAATAGTACGGATAAATAGAACATTGTGGTAGAAGCATGGTGTTGAAGTCTCTTTTTAGTTTTTGTGTTTCAGATGTGGCAAATTCTTCATTGCTTTATTTACATACTTCATTGTCTTCTTATAAATTAATTTTTTAAAGTAAGATTTTTGTGTGTCTAAACATAGCTCATATGGCTCATGTATGGTAAGGCAAAAGAAGCAAAATCATTTTTGTATGAACTAAGATTTAACTGTATGGCTCATAGCTTGTCGTTATGGATTCTGTGTGATCCTAATTTTTGAGTGAGTTATATGCAGTGTTTTAATGATATATATTTAAACTAACACTGCAAATACATGTAGCAGAGCAGGGACAAGTGCTAGGGTGGTTAATGCCTTTATGTAGTCACCCGAACAATGATACCTCCTGCAGTTCTGCAGTTTGTTCGCACTAGTGAGAGGGTTTTCTAAGTTCACATCCAAAAAATCAATATTCAGAAGTTATATTTTTAGAATGAGAGAGACATGGTACCTTTTGCCTAAGTATTTTGTAATCCAGGCTGTAAGGGTATCTGTTTAAACAAGGTGTAATTGAATGGGATAATAAAAGCCAGACATCGCCATGAACATGTAAAATCAATTTCTTTGAGCCTACATGAAGTCAGTGGTCCATTCCTGAGATTTCATGTTCCATGAAACCAAATCAAAAGGGTAGAAACTGGAGCTGATGTATACATGTGTAATTTTGAAAATGAAAACAGTGAGAAGTAGTGCAATTAAGACCTGCAGAAATGGAGATTTGAGATGTATTATTGTACATATTCTTAACAATTGTAGTTGAAAATTTGACATAACTATGATGTACCTTTTAATTTATTTTAGGAAATAATGTATTTGGCTTATGCCACTTTCTTGAAATGCTGCTTTTTAAATCCATGTTTTCGTACTCTTTGGAAATTCTTACTGTAAGCTGTAGTGTTTTATAAGTGCTTGATTAATCATGAGATTAATGTTAGCAAGATTTCTTCCTGGAACTCTTTCTAGATCTTTACTCTTAGTTTTTTCTCTTTCCTTTTCACTTCCACTAACAGCTGATTTAAACTGTTAAGGTGTGGGAAGCTTTCCTGAACTCTGTAGCCTCCATCCCTGTGTAGGCAAGTAAGATTTTTGGAGCAACAGTATTTATTGTTAAGAATAGCATGATCCCTTTTTAGAGGTCTTTGCATGCAATCCTGCATCAAAATTAAGCATGAATTTTATTTTGACTATTTTTGAGTACTTAAAAGTAAGATTATAATTAATGTTGATTTGCAAACTTCACTTTCCCTTCTTACTGTCCTTCCATAGTATCAGAAGCATAAGTCTTACTTAAATGAAGGCACTGATTATAAATTTTCTTGGTGTTTTCCTTGTGCATTTAAAGCACCCTAGTGAATGTATTTCATATAAGAAAATACATTTTATAATATTTATGCTAGACTTAAAGCCAGAATGTATTCCACCAGAAGCATCTACCTACGCAGGATGCTGTATTTCTAGGATAAGTGATATGCTTCTATGCTGTCAGGTTTCCTGGGGAATAGAGTGGATGTCTCTCAAAAATATTTGATTTAAATGTGTGAATTCACTTTCCTTACACTCATGCCCAAGTATTATGCTAGATACCTCCGTCACAAAGCGAAACTAAGTCAGTCACGATCTAAGGCCCAGCAAGATGAGAAGGAAGTAAAGAGCAAATTGTGTGGCATTATATAGCAATTCAGGAAGCTCTTGGGTCTGGCATTGAATAGAAATAATGGGAGGTGTATGTGCATACGCACTTACGCAACTGACAAAAATGGTTAATTTTGGTAAATGCTGTAGATGTGAAGAGTTCTAGGAAAATACCGCAGTGCAGGGAGTGATCAGTTTGTGACGAGCATTTGTTTTAATGAGTGGCATAGGAAAAAGTGAAGACCAGGGTTAGGGGAACAGATGACAAATTAGGGTACTTAGGCTGTTTTTTACAACAAAATTGTTAGGATGAAACAGGTAGATAGCAGGTATTAGACTGTAAATCCACAAGGTTTTTGGAGACTGTATGTCTTGCAGTGATTAATTCCTGTGTTGGGTCTCCCTCCTTCTAGTGTTTTGTTGCCTCCTAGATCACATTCTTTGCTAGTTTTCTAACTGATCAGCGGCATTCAGTTTGTGTGCAAGTGGGGCTGCTCTGAAGCAGACTTCATGGTTTATGGGGGACTTGAGAAGCTGACCCACCGTTGTCTGAGCTTTAACAAGTCTTCAGATGTCTTCTTGACATTTTGAACTTTTCAGAAATCCCTTCTTCTGCATTGAAGTGTGCCTTAAGCATGTTTGTTCACAGAAAACTTGAGATGCCTTCTTCTGCTGCATCTCTATCCTGAAGGGTGCTGCCCTGGGTACTCCTTGGGTACTCCTACAATAATGAGCATTTTGTGTGCATTTTCCTAATGGATCTGTTTGTTTTTTTTTGTTTTTTTTTTTTGATGCCTGTAAGAAATTTTCTGTGATCTAACAGTATGTTTATTTTCTGAATGAATGCTATGCAGTATCCTGAAAGAATTTGTAAGATGAAAGATTAATTAGGTATCATTCATTATCGCTCTTTTTTTTTTTTTTTTTTCTCCTTAGTCACATATTATATTTTGTCTCAAGTTAGGTTTTAAGATAGGCAAAGTAGGAGTCATCTGTTAACATACAGTTTATACAGGCCTAGACTAGTGGTTACCTAATCCCGATGATGGTCCCAAGTATTATTACGCAGATAGTATCGTAAGCATTAGGGAAATGGAAGCTGCAAGATTTGGTATGAAGGATCGGTAAGATATTGTGGCAATAAGAGATTGAAAACTTCCCTAGTAGTGCTTGAGTAACAGTTGTGATGTTTGCAGGGTTTCGGTTTTGCCATGTTCCATTTTATGACTGGAGCGTCCAGGAAAAACAGGAGAAAGTGTAGTGTAGGCTGAACTGACAAATCATTGCTGTTGGCTGATCTCAAGCCAGATGGGCAGAAAAATAACTGGAATGCTATAAAAAAGAAAAATTTGAAAAAGTTTACAGAAAACAAAAGAAGGAACGAACATAGAGCTACGTGGTGGTAGTGTCACAGAGAAAAGAACATAAAAATTTGAAGAAAGATTCTGCTTATGTAAAAACCAAAAAGAAGGGATATCCTGATTCCAGGACCTGAAATTCTCCCAGAAAGATGCCACTGGAATGCTTTAAAGGAATTGAAGCCAGAAAAAGATGCCGCTAGGAGGAACCCAGGTTGGAATATGACGAGAATGCTCAGTGTGGTTATGGTAGATAAGGGTTTCCGTGCTTTAGGTGGTGAGTTACGTGTGGCCTGCGAGTACTTCAGCTGTCAGAATGGTAGTGGCGTTGACCAAGCGCCAGGTATGTTCATTCAAGATAAGGTAACTTGCCAAGAACTGATACTATGTAGAGGGAGGAATGAACCACTTCAGAGAAATTGCTTTGCCCAGCTTGCTGGTACGCAGAGAGAGCTGATTCAGGCCCTGTTACAAGGGGGTGGGTTTGTGTGGTAGGAGGGTCTGGGCTTGTGGCAGAGGCGTGTGCTTGGGTTGGGTGGGCAGTAGGCAACAGTACCATGGTTTAAGGTTCTGGTTGGTGTAGATGGGCAAGCTTGAGAGTGAGAGCTGTGTACTCCCTCCTGTAACTGAGATGACACTGATGTGCAAGTTTAGCAACGTCTGCTCCAGCTAGTATAGAGTCTGGAAGCCTTTCCCACTGCAGCTCCTTAGTTAGTACTTAGTGACTTACTGCTCCTCTGCACGTCTTGGTTTCCTTTTGCTCTGCATGAAGAATCAGGGAGGCAGTTAATACACACTGTTATTCAGATTAAAAAAAAACAACAACACTGCAAGTAATACTTATCAGTAGCTTGTAAGACACCTCACAAAGGAAATAATTATTCCAGTTTTATAGGAAGACAAGCTGAGGCCCAAAGAGATGATGTAAGATAAAAAGGATCTTCATAGTCACAGGTGGTATCTTGTCCTCTCAGCCATATGTCCATAGTGATTATGGAATTAGCAGAGTTAGTAAAAAGCTGAAATATTTAGCGAAATATGATCAAAAAGATTTTTTTTAAGGCCTGTATCATTTTTCTGCAAAGAAAAGCTTGAAAAGGTGTTTTTTTTTTTTTTTTTTTTTTTTAAGGGTACNAAAAAAAAAGTTGGAAAGGTGTTTTTTTTTTTTTTTTTTTTTTTTAAGGGTACTATGAAAAGCCTATTTTTTTAACGTGGATTTCTTGAGAGTTCTGGTTTGTTTGTAAAGTTTGATCATATATTTAAAAGAAGAGTTTGTATTCTTCAAAAAAAGATTCACAAATACTTCTGATTTGAGTTGAATAAGCATTGAACAGTTGCAAGAATACAACTTGTTTAACTTATACTCCCTGAGGGTTTTTTAATATCCATTTACTAGATTCGCAGATGCAGTATTATCTTCCAAGATGGCTAAGATCTGAATTTTGACATAAATGTGGTCAGAAAATTTTTTAGACTTTCTTTTTTTTTTGCCCAAGAGGAAATAAAAGGCAGAATCCTTGGCAGGTCATCTTCAGTGAAGAGAATCAGTGGAAATGATTTCTTAAAAAAAAAAAAAAAAAGCTTGCAGGGGAGCAGTTCTCAAATTTGGTCATAAAACGTTCAGACTAATACATTGAAACAATTATGTAAACAATCAGTTTAGTAATGACACTGTTAATCCAGAGAATCCGTGAAAAATTGAGCATGCAGAACACTTTATGGACTGATTTAGTGATTCCCAAACCAATCCTTGTAGACCATTGGCTGGATGAGGCCATGATAACTAGTGCTCCACGGGGTTGAAATGAAAAATTTACAAACTTCTAAGCTGCAGAGCTGTGCTGGTGATCTGCCAGAAGATGTGATGGGTGACTTTGTTCAGAAGTTTGAAAAACATTTGGTTTATGAGTTTACAGTTTAATATGAGAAAGAATGGAGAGGGAGGGAATATTAACAGCCTTCTCCCTGTACCATGGTCTTGTTGCCTAAAGTGAGGGCAATTTTTTATTTTCTCATCCTTTCTCTCCTCAAGAACATATTCCCTTCTCAAGAATCTGCTGGTGCATGGCACCTCATGCATATTGCTGTTAAAGTGTCCCATAGATCACATTTTGTTTTGTATCACTCCTTTGTGTTTTGATAGAATCCTAATCTGTAAATTTAAAACAAAACAAAAACCTTGTAGTATTTTTTCCCATATTGCATATAAGTATTTGGTTTGCTTTGCTTAAGCCTTGTAATTGTAAGATCATCACCAAGAACTAAGAGTACTGGTCACTCTTCAGATTTAATTCTGTTTGCTGTACAGGTTGGATTATCACCAGAAGCCCGAGATCAAATGAGGAAAATGTTGTGCCAGAAAGAGTCTAATTACATTCGGCTAAGAAGAGCTAAAATGGACAAGTCGATGTTTGTAAAAATTAAAACCCTGGGAGTCGGTGCATTTGGAGAAGTTTGCCTAGCAAGAAAAGTGGATACTAAAGCTTTATATGCAACAAAAACTCTGAGAAAAAAAGATGTGTTGCTTAGAAATCAAGTTGCTCATGTTAAAGCCGAGCGGGATATCCTTGCAGAAGCTGATAATGAATGGGTGGTTCGTCTGTACTATTCATTCCAAGATAAGGACAATTTGTACTTTGTAATGGACTACATTCCCGGAGGTGATATGATGAGTCTCTTAATTAGAATGGGTGTCTTTCCAGAAAATCTGGCACGGTTCTACACAGCAGAATTGACCTGTGCCGTTGAAAGCGTTCATAAAATGGGCTTCATCCACAGAGATATTAAACCTGATAATATTTTGATAGACCGTGATGGGCATATTAAATTGACTGACTTTGGGCTCTGTACAGGCTTTCGATGGACCCATGATTCGAAATACTACCAGAGTGGTAAGAGAAATACAAAAGCTTTTTTTTTTTTTTTTTTTTTTGTGTGTGTGTTTTGTTGATATGTTATCTTCTGCAAGGAGTTAAATAATGAGTAGAAAGATGATTGTGACATTTCCTTTGTGAACAATAAAACATCTGTCCATGTTTCTGCACACCATTCAGATTACAGAAAGCAACATTTAGGGAGAGTTTGTAAGCATCGGTAGGCACCGATTCCTTAAAGGAGAAGGAATAAGCTATGCTGCTCTAAGTTTGTCCCATTAGTAGCTTCTGAAATTTGGAGGGGGAAGAGCACAGGTGTAGCAATGTAATTACTTAGATAACAACCCTAACTGTTTTGAAGGTAGGACTGATGTTTTAAATTAATTGTTCTTGAAAATCTCACCACAGGTTCTGAGTGTCTCATGTACTTCTTTTAGTGTAAACTGTTGATTTCTGAGAAAGGTTTAAGTAGGCTTTTAAAAAACCCTACTTGATGAATTAAAAGAATGGTTTAAAAGAAAGAGCAAAAAAAATTTCAGTTCTATAAGTGATAAGATATGGGTTATGTAATAACCTAAATTTAACTTTTTAATTTTTGAATGAATGTTTTTATTTTTGAAAGCAATTTTTAAATTGCTTTTGGCTTTTTATTAAAATATGCTTCTTAGGCCAGACTATTGCACAGTCTCTGGAGAGGAAGCAAAAGTGATTATATTATTCAAGATGAGAGATTGAAACTGAATAGTAGGAATATGTTGAAGATTTAAAATACGATTTTTTTTTTAAGTTTATTTTTAGCAAAATGATGAGAAAGTATCAAATATAATCTTTTCTTAGTTTTTCTTTAACATAACTATGTTGGCTGTACAGGGCGTCTATTGTTCTTGCTCTTACACAAAGAGAAAATACAACATTTAAAGCATCAACTAATGCTAATTACCAAAAAATAAAATCAATGTCTGCAGAATTTGTAATTGTATGTATCATGAGCAAAAAGTCAAAATCCTGACGTTCTAAGACCTTTTCAAATCTTTTTCTTGCATGTTGAAATTGAAATAGATTCTGGTTTTATAATAAGAATGTTAATAAATGAAGAAAATGTCATACTAGTTAAGCACTAAAGTAATCTTCCTCAATTTTGTCATCTTTCTCACGCAATTCTAGGTGATCATGCACGTCAGGACAGCATGGATTTCAGCAATGAATGGGGTGACCCAGCGAATTGCAGATGTGGAGATCGGCTGAAGCCACTTGAACGTAGGGCTGCACGTCAGCATCAGCGCTGTCTGGCCCATTCCCTTGTTGGCACACCTAACTATATTGCACCAGAAGTATTGCTACGAACAGGTAATGCATTTAGTTTGTTTTTTTTTTTTTTTTTTACTGTAATCTTGCTGCAGAGTAAGTGGTATTCAAGTAGTAGCTTCACCTTTCTTACACGACTGCTTTCCCCAAGTATATATTTTGACAAAAAATAAATGGTTGTTAATATGGAAATCTTAAACAAGTATTGAATAGAATTTTCCTGCAAACCTTTTTTGTCCTTTTAAATACAATATTAAGTTTATGCTAAGGCTTTGACTACCTTTTTATTTTCTAATTTTTTTTTTTTTAACTTCGTTTCAGGTTACACACAGTTGTGTGACTGGTGGAGTGTTGGAGTAATTCTCTTTGAAATGTTAGTGGGGCAGCCTCCTTTCCTGGCACAAACACCTCTGGAAACACAAATGAAGGTAACTTTAAAAATCTTGTGTTAACAGGCTGAAAAAGCTGAAAAACCAGGATTGAAATTTACATGATCTTTCTAATTTATAATGGAATCAAAGGTGATTTTGGGGAGTGCTGCTCTGTCCGAGCATGTTGTAAACTAACGGGATTGTAAATGTTACGTTACTGTGGTGGTGCACTTAATTTGTAAGGAGACTTCAAGAATCAGGTTCGTATCTTTTATCTGGTCATGCAGTAAATGTGCCAACTAAAAATCACATTTCAGGTCTTGGCTGTCCCCTTTCACTTCCTGCACCTGCTTCGAGTTATTTCCACTTCTCATTTTCCCCCAAACTGGGTGTTCTTTTCCTACCACATGGCTTCCATGCCCTCTTACCTGCAGAAGACTTATTTTGGTGAAGTATCTGTAGGTGCTCAGCATGCAGAGGTGGAGGAACAGCAGATGACCATGGCTGCTTAGGGTTGCTGGCAGCTCAGAGCTATTGGTCCCTCCCTTCCTGAGCCTCAGCTGTTTCAGAGAAAGCACCAGGGTACTGCAATCTTCTGCAGTGCCATTTATATAAAACAGCGTTCAGCTTGCAAAATATTAGTTGGCCCAAACATAGTTTGGCCAGTTTTTTAACTTTAAATGTGTTAATCTTTCCAATAAACCAAATAATTTGAAATTCATTCCCCTTCCCCTCTTTTAAGACTAAGCTGTGTGCCTAATTATAGGTTCCAGGCACTGTTTTTTGTGATATCCTTGTTGGTTTATGGCAGGTGTATTCCATGCCAGACTCTAGTTTAGATCTCAAACATGAATAAATTCTACCTGGATTTTGTGAAATTTCCACACAAAATGTTCCTTGCGTTCTTGAAAAAGCAGTTTTACGTTTGCCCTCTCTAGTTTGAAAATACTTACTCATGTTGAATATTTTTTTATCTTTAATTTTCACTGTGTTTTTTCCGTTTTATGAAATTGTAAATAGAACAACACGTCTCTTTGTTTTAAAGGTTATCAACTGGCAAACTTCACTTCATATTCCACCTCAAGCTAAGTTGACACCAGAGGCCTCTGACCTTATTATAAAACTCTGCCGAGGGCCAGAAGATCGTTTAGGCAAAAATGGTGCAGATGAAATAAAAGCTCATCCATTTTTTAAAACTATTGATTTTTCAAGTGATCTACGGCGGCAGTCTGCTTTCTACATTCCCAAAATTGCTCATCCTACGGACACATCAAACTTTGATCCAGTTGATCCGGATAAATTGTGGAGTGATGATGATAAGGAAGGGAACGTAAATGATACACTTAATGGATGGTACAAAAATGGAAAACATCCTGAACACGCTTTTTATGAGTTCACGTTCCGAAGGTTTTTTGATGACAATGGCTACCCATACAACAATCCAAAGCCCATTGAGTATGAGTATGGTAGTTCCCAAAACTCAGAACAACAGTCTGATGATGATGATGATGATGAAGAACAAGCAGGTAGAGGGGTTCAAAATCGTGACCTGGTTTATGTTTAGTAGAGGAATAAACACTAAATAAACAGTTTATTTTGCAGCTGAAATCTTTGAAAAGTCTCTTCTCTTAACAGAATTGAGAGAAGATTGCTAGGGTGAATATATGCACGTTCTTTATTATTATTATTTTTAAAACCCTAAGAAAGTTATGTCTTCTCTTTCCCTCTCTGTACATTTTGTTTCCCCAAAATGCAGGGAAATCCTTTTCAAATATTAATTTATTCCAGCATTGTTAATTGTTTAATTTAGAAGAGATTCAATGTTAGGTGAAAAAATTATCACTTGAATTTTATTATCAGTTCTCTGTACTTTAAGTACTTAAAATAGGAAATAGTGATTTATTTTTTTTTCCACCCTAAGACGACGCCTGGTATCTATTTGTACATATACTAAATAATTTTAAAAAACAAATCTTTGTTCCAGATTTTTTGTAATGACAGTTTTTCCTTTGCATTGACCAAATATAAAACTTACTTTACACTAATAAAGCTTTCTGATACATTTGGGGGGAGGCGGGGGTAGGGAAGAGGCTGCTGTACCCTCACTTCTCACTGTATTTAGCCTAATTATTCAGTGTTGGGAAAAACTGAGCCATCTATCTGGTGAAATGTTTCTGGCTGCTGTGGCAATGGCATAGTTCTCAGCTTTGGAACAAGAAGGTGTCTCGGCTATAGTATCATCGTAAAGTGATTAAAGCATTAGAACTGGTCTTTTATTAAATACATAATTGAATTTGACGTTAGTAACGCTGTAGCATGTGAGTGGTCCTCTCGGAGCAGGAGGAGTGTTCGCGCAGAACTTGATTGTCTCCTGTCATCAGATCTCTTACAGGTATGAGACAAAACAAGCTTTAGGAAAAATACTTTCTGCAATCTAGTTTAATTTTTTGAATACAACCAAACTATAAAGTCTGGGAAAAAAAAATACTGCTTTAGTTAGAATTTTTAGTTTGAAAACTAAATTTTAGAATAGTTTCTTTATTGTATGTTTGAAAAAGTAATGACAGAAGAGTGTAAATTATGGCTTTTGAGACTGTTGTTGTGGAGACCGATTTCACTTGGTTTTAACATGTTTCTTCCTAGTGACACGGGCAGTGAGAAGTGTCACGCACCCGTCTACCTGAGCTGTTTGTTAGTTTTCCTCAGTACAGTTTCAGTGGTCCGTCTTTCACAGCCCCGTTCAGAACAGAACTAGGAAGTTAGGGCTGTCTGCTGCATTCTACGTCACTGTATTGATAACTTCCCACAGCAGGTGAGCAGCCATCCCCTTGGTCCCATAGTGGGAGGGTAATGAGCCTGTGGAGGTTACCGGGAGCAGGGAGTGGGGCAACCCTGTGAACGAATTCCCCGAGACAAGACTGGGAGTTGCAGGTGAGAGGCAGAAAGAGTTAAGGTTTTATTTCTCTCCGTCTCTCACTCTCTCCCCTGAAGCTAACACGGTGGTAAAGAAAATGCACTATTTTTAGTAAGCTTCATACCTTTTTAAACACTTCCTTCTTGGAATTGAATTCCAATGGATAATCGTAATAATGTACCTGTAAAACGTTCGTGCTTTCTTAAATTATTATTTTGTGCCATTGCATTGTCATTGTGACTCTCATAGCTATTCTTGCAGAAGACACTAGTTTCTAATTCAATTTTCTCACCAAGCTGGTCTAAAAAATTCTTGTGCAATCCAGCCATTCGTTTGCTTTCTGTGCTCCAGTTCAGTGTCTCTTTGTGCCAGTGCACCCATCTATGGTACTATGCTATTACTGGATCAGTGAAAAAACTGCTTGGTGTTCAGCATCTGGAGGTTTCTTGTTGTTTGTTGCAGGGCGTGTTCGTTGGAATGATCCAGTTTCCAGTGTGGTCCAAAAAATTGTTTATATTGGCAGAACTGAGGGAGGAGTGAACTGCAGTAGAGAGGGTTGGCAGCGCGGAGTCTTCTTAAACACTTTGTCACGGGAGAAAACAGTTATTGAAGTTCACCCCTCTACTGTGAAGTGCTTAGGATTAGAAGATGGTTTCGGGGGGAAAAAAATTAAGCAGGTAGTTACTTGCTGCAGTGAAAATGGGCTTAATAAAACAATTTATGTTCTGTCTAGCTGTTCTACAGCTGTTGAAACAGAATAGCTTTTAAGATTAATTTCATTTAGCTTAAATATTATAAAATGGCTGCAGCGTATAGCTACTCCATTTTATATATTGTGTAAAAAAGATTGTTTTCAATGTAAATAAACATTTAAAGATTATCTTCCTTCATAGTAAGTATCCCAGTAAAACTGGTCTACTTTGCTTGGAGTAAAGTATAATATATTACTGGTTAAGGGTAATTTAATGAAACCTACCTTACCATTTGTGAAGTTTGCAGAGAAAATAATGTCAGTTTTTCATTAAATTGACTGTTAAAATTGCATTTTTGTCTGAGTAGATCTCTCCTTTGCCTGCTTTATATTATGTTATATTCCTGTTTAACATTATAACTGGTCTTTAGCTAGCATGTTTAAAACAAAACAAAACCACCACCAACAAAAAAGTCGAATGGTCCTGCAAAGACACCACAGTTCTGTATAAGCAAAACCAATTGCTTTTATTAAAAGAAATTATCGAATGTTTCATGGATATGTGCAAGTACTGAAATATTAAATATTATTTTACCATTTTGAAACAAATATAGGAAGAGCTCACATTTTTAGACTTTGGTAGGTGCTTCTACCATTTTCTGTTACCTTGTGTTAGAAGTTGTAATATTCCTTGTTTGAATTTTGCCATCTATATGCTAAAGTATTATGTATTTCTTTGCAAAAAAGTGCAGTGTGTTACAGTCCAAGTTCTTTTCTGAGAAGAGAAAGTTACTTATATAAATGTTGGCACAAGTTGCCAACACGCTGTGTCTTACCCATGTTCTGAAACTTCACGTTTCACACACTTTGAGTCTGTTGAGATTCTTCATAGCTGAAGCTTAAAACATGGGTATTTCACTGGTGATCCATCATGGGGATTGGTTTGTACTGGCAGTTGAGAAGATAGGCTCCTAACCAGTAGCTGTGGAATTCCGCAGTAAGTTTTAGTTCAGATTACTTTCAGTCTATAAAGCATGAAAATAAATTTCTCTTAATGTGCCCCTGTATACATACAAATTGTATTTATAAAATGTTCTATAATCATGTACTGTACTGTAAATACTATTTGATATTCAGTGGCATTCTATCCTAGGGCAGGCCCTCTTGCTGTATCTTTTCTATCCTCAATTTGTAATAGAATCTATAGAATATATGGCTAGAAAGTCACTTTGAGACCGACATCATTTGCTGTTGCAAAGCTCAAAGCTGTGAGTGGGAATGATTTATTTAGACTGCTTTTAATATTATTTAGCTAATAGCAGTGCAGTGGGTGGATTCTTAGATGCTGCTGCTGTCACCCAAGATACCATTAGGCATTGGTCTTTGATGTTTCAGATCAGACCTTTTAATCTGTTTGCTTAAACTCAGCTAAAGCAAAAAGATATTAAATTGGATCAATGTCATAGTAAAATGTTTGAATGCCTTAAGATGCTCTTGATAAAGGCACTGTTCAAGTTTACTGATTTATATATATATATCTATATAAGCATATATATAGATATATTCTATGTGTGTATATGTATATATAATGTCTTTTTTGTATTATAAACATTCTTCTGTCACAGTTCTTTTGGATCCTCCAATTAAATACATAGACCACTGCACAATTCTGCTTAAGCAAATTGTTCATTTATTATGTGCCTAGTTAGTAAACTTAAAAATCTTGCGTTATCTCATGGCCATGGTAAGTTACTGACCAGTCTTTCAGTGTTTTGTACTTGTTTCTGTCACAACATGGGCATCCCCTTTTGCCAGGTCTCTGCATATCTGTAGTCCAGCTACATCTGGACTGTGGTATGTGATGTCCAAATGCTTACTGGTGTGTTTGGGTTTTATAGGAATATGTGGTGGTGGCTTGGACCGTAATTCCCGAGTCCTTTGATGTTCACATGGGAAGAATGTGCATCTTTTACGCTGCCTTTTCCAGTTGGTACCCTGGACTGTCCTTCCCCTTTGTGCAGGATGCCAGGTTTACTGTTCCTCAGTCTGTAGCAGGTAGCTGAGGAGCTGAGACTTGATTGTCCCCACTGACTCAACTGTTCGTGCAGCAAGCATATTTGACCTGGGGGCTGTGAGAGCAGATGGTTGCACTGACAGAACACTACACTTACTAAGAAGTTACTTTGGAATAAGAGAGAGAATTCCAGAACTTGTGAACAGTGTAACTGAATCACCTTTGCATATTTTTGAGTTATCAGCTACAGGTAATCAATGGCTTTCCTTCGGAGTTTTAGAAACTGTTTCTGTTCTCAGCAGTTTCTGTAGTGTAACACCTACAGGGGTAATGAAAAATACAAGAATCTCTACAATCAGTGAAAATCAAATTCTTGTTTTTGCTAATCAAATATGAAATGTAAACAATAGTTGACCAAATGCATTTGTTTTTCTTCTGTTCTCCTTCACACCCCTCTCTCCAGAGTTCCCTTTATACTGCAGCAGCTTTACTGGTTAACAAAATAATTGCGTTTGTTTAAAAGCAGAAATGTTATCGTAGTTAGCTATCACCCCATGTTTGTAACCTGTTCTCAAAAGTATGCATTTTGATGTTCAAGAGTTGAATTCATTGGTGCTCTTTCCCTGTCCTCTGCTGCCTTTTTATCAAAATAATTAAAATTTTGCTTATTTATTATGCATACATATGTATCATAAAACTATTCCTTCTCTTAAAAGAGATGCAACATATCCCAGCTTTCGTGTTTATTAGGAGGAGGGAAAATTGTTTTTGAGAAAGTCCACTTCTTTAGATGAACATCTAAAACTACTGCTACAGAAACCAGGCTCTTAATGCAGAGACTCTATTATTATCCTAATTTTCATCCTTTGGTTTGGGGAGAGAGTTTTTATATATTATTTTTCATTCATCAGCAGCTTATAATCTGAAGAAGGGTTATCCCTCCAGTTCATATCAACCACGTGATATGATACAGTAACACAACTTTAAAAACTCATCAACAGATTTATCTTACAACTAAAGTCATGTAGAAATGGTTCTTTTAAAGTCAGACATTTGTTAAACACAGACTAGATCAGTGACAGTTTAACAGTGTCAAATAGGTAAATATCCCAAGAGTAAAAGGGAAAGAATGGATGAGATAAACATAATTAAAAGACTACGTAGTACTGCAGGTTTTCTGAGTTCACCCTAATGGACTATCATAAACCTGCTCTATTGTGCCCAAGCTTTAGATCCTATTTGGTGCTGAGGAAATGAATATTTAGGTGATAAGTTACTGCTCCATCTAGGACGCGGTACCCAAGGACAGTGTTCAGTGGCCCCTTCCAAGCTGAGCTTGGTATCTGGGTTTCCTAAGCCCTTTAGTACATGGTGCGTTTTCTTTCCCAGAACTTCACGTTTTATAGCAGTTTCAAGAGCTGGAGATTGTCACAAAGCAGGAAATGTGCGCGCTCTGTGGAAGGAATGCATACATGCTCTTCACTAGGCCAAACCTGTCTTAAATTATGGGAAGTAAATTTGTGAATAAAGCCCCTCTTTGCAGGCTGCTCTTGGCTCTCCGGTTCAGTGCGGTCTTGCAGCAGGCCCTGTTTGCGTCGGTGGCACTTGGTTCCTCGCCATGCACAATCCTTCCCCCTCAGGGCTCTGAGCTTGCTTTATGGCCTGTCTGGGGCATGGGGCCTTTCTCGTCACCCACTGCCATGGGGAGTTCACGTGCTTTAACGCCTTGTTTCAGGAAGAGAGGGAAGACTGAAAGGTTACCTGGAAGGCTGTTGGTGGGCGTCCCCTGAGCTCAGAATCAGGCTGTGCTCTCAGACCTCCTGTGTGTTGCTTTCAGGTTACATTTGTGGCAACTTGTACCAACTCTCAGCATAGTTAAACGCATTTATAAATTAAATGCTATTTCACAACAACATTTCTAATACAATTGGAACTCCCGAGATGGCCGAGGTGTCTTTGTGTTACTGTAATTCGTGTAATGCCACCCTATCTCTGGGAAGAAACTCAATCAGCTTTGAGAATAAATAAATAAATAGGAAGGGCATGAACTGAAACGGGGGAGTTGTTGGAGCTTTATGCGCTGTGCAGGGCAGCGTGCCTGCCTGCAGCATCATGCGAGTTCTGCTTCTACCAGACAGTACTATCTGTTTGATTCCTGAGTCAACTTACAATAAAAAACAAGAAAAATGGGATTGCGCACCCTCAGCTAAAACACTTCGTGTGTGTATATAGCGAACGCTTCGCGTTTAAGCCCTGAAGGACAGGAATTGCCGTTGTTTAGGGTTAGCAGCACTGGGGACAGGGCAGCGCGGCGCGTTAAGCTCCGCGTCGCCCTCAGCTGTTGCCCTCAACCGCCGCCGCGAGCTTTCAAACNCGCAGGCACAGCCCGGCCTCGCGATGTTCAACTGAGGTAGCCCGTGAGCGTTTTACGTGCTAGCATTGGTGGTTCAGTGGTAGAATTCTCGCCTGCCACGCGGGAGGCCCGGGTTCGATTCCCGGCCAATGCAGTCACCATTTTAAATTATTATTACTATTTTTTTTTTCTTTCTTTAAAGAAAACAGCCGCCACCTCATCTCCGTCAATAATAACGCCAGAACAGGAGCGTTCCTCAGACGGCAACGTGATACCGGCGAGTACCGCCGCCTTCCCCGCGCCGGGCTGGAAGTGACGCAGCCGGATTTGCCTTCAAACCGGCGGCGGCAGGAGGCGGGCGAGCCGGGGCGGGCCCATCCCATCCCATCCCGCCGGAGGAGGAAGAAGCCGCGGGCCCGTGGGCTCCCGGGAGCTGCTGTCGGGGCGGGACCGAGCTCTGGGGCCGAGCGAGCGAGACAGCGGGGCTGCGCCCCGGAGGTGAGGGNACGCTGTTACTTTTGTTCTTTCTCCCCTCTGGTTTGCCGAGGGAACTTTCTCAACTTCACGTGGTTGCTTTGATGTCGAAGCCTGCGTGGTAGACTGAAATAATGGAAACGCGTACACCTTGCCAAGACCCGGGCTCTGGCGTAGTCCAGACATTAAGGTTTGACTGAAGGACTCTGCGGAAATATTCTCCTTGTATGGCTTGTGCTGTTCCCCGGGTCAGCTGAGAAGCTGATGGATCCCACGTAGTAACTGATGGACCCCAACTTTATTCTCCCCTC
>VXAA01007382.1:728752-769201 GCA_013399115.1 Anseranas semipalmata
GGGGGGAGATTTCTTTGTGTTCAGCTTCACAAATTCTAATGTATGAATGCGAGCAACTTCAGATATTTCTTGATAATTCCTTAAAGTCATTGTTGAAAATGTGATGCATCCCCAGTGTTTTCTTGTTGATGGTCAGGCTGTTTTCTTCACAACAAAATACAAAAATAAGTTCCAAAACTTCGTTCTCAAAAGCTGCAGATACCTTGAACCTGTGTTAGGTTTCAACCCATGCAAGTCCTGGCTGTTTCAAACTCTAGAAATATTTTAGGTGCTTGGAACAAACGATAACATAGTCTGTTGCTAGAGATGGGTTAATCTGAGCGAGTATTGTGAAGCGTGTGTGTACACTCATAGAATTCAACCAGCAGGCAAAGTGCTTAGGTTGTTTGTGTTCTGTCCTGTTCGTTGTCAGCTTTACAGGCTCTTTACTCTCTCAGTTGCTGTTGGAACATAGATAATTTCACTGGGTATGATTCACAGGAAGGTCAGAGCTGATAAGTGCAGCCTTGCTGCTTTGGCATCCTGTTACGTGACAGTACTAGCTATTTGTAAATACTTTAAAAATTAAGTGGTTTGGGATTAGATCATATTTTAATTGTTTTCTAAATTTGCTCAGGTCTGGTTTAGCTCTGCATTTGTCTCCACACACATCTTCTACGCCGCTGTGAGCTGCCGCGGTCTGACACGGCCTCGTGCTGCAAGCCGTAATCCGGAAAAACAGAACCGCTCCAGCTCCGCTTCTCGCCTGTCCGGGCGCTGCTTCGGCGCCGCGCTCACGGCCGCAGGCAGCCTGCCCGCGTGGGGCCACCTCAAGCCCTTCTGCTCTTCGGGGTCAGCGCGAACCAACAACTTCACGTGTATTTCTTTAAGTTTAAACTAAACTCTGTCGCGTTTTCAGTACCACCCATGAAACTGGTAGATTCCTGTGATTCTGTGTTTTATTTGAATTACTACCTTTGGTTGTGTTGGAAGCGTTATAAATTTAACTGAGCACCTTTTCCATTTTTACCTCATTAGACGTTAGCTCATTTTTATCCTGTGTCCGTTCCTTCTTTCTGTCCTTCCTTCCTTCTCTCACCTAAAAATCACGTTTACTTGTTCGCTATGTGCAATACTGTCATCGTTGTCCCAAGCTTTCATATCTTTCTAACCTAGCCTCTTTAACTTTTTTTGATTCCTGCTACTTGTTCCTTTCCAGAATAAAAGCACTTGTAAGAGTTGGTCCCCCCCAGTATTTAAACAGAGTTGCTGTTCTGCTTGGATTGCTCTACAGTATTCAGCATTTATTCAGTGTTTCATTTTTCTTTTTTTTTTCCTTTTTTTCCTTTTCTTTTTTCCTTTTTTTTTTTTTTTTTTTTTTTTTGTTATTTTTTATTTTTNTAGTTATATATGACTTCTCGCTGTGTTTGAAATCTGGTTTGTCTTTAGTAACTTGCTATTACTTGATTTTTAAAATGTTTATTAGCATCTTGCTCAACATGTGATTACAGAAGCGTTAGTCATCAGTTTGAATTCTCAGGACAGGCAAACAGGTGTATCTGGTAGGATGAGCATGGGTGGAAAAGCCTGCTCCTAAATATAGCAGTAAAAATGTCAGTAATATCTGCATGATGATCCATAGAGCGGTTGACAAACATCTTCAGGCTCTTTCTCCTGAGGTAAAAAGCAAAACTCCCGCGTCAAGCCATGTCTCCAAAGCTTAGTTAGGCAGGGACATGGCAGCCGGTGCAGTTGCTGGTCACGCCGACTCTGTCGGTCCGTAGCATCCCTGTGGCTGGCTCAGCGGGTGCGGCCGCAGGGAGGTTGTGCAGCGTGCGGGTCCCTCCTGCCTGGCCCTGGGCTGTCGGGCCCCTCTGCGGCTGTTCTGTGGCCGAACTTGTGCCGTTTGGGCTGGAGCTGTTCTCAGCAGCTGCCTGTGCTGAGGGAGGAAGAGGAAGGAAGGAAAAAGCTATGTTGGCTCACGAGTGGGTCGGCTGTGTATCCATGCATACAGCTACTTGGGAAGGGGACAGAAAAAGGAGGAGTGGAGGCCTTAAAGCGTTCAATTTGTGCATAGCACTTCCTCTGTATGGTGGGGGCTTAACATTTTAGCAATGGATTATCTGGTGTGCAGAGTGTGACTTCTGAAACCTCTGATAATGTGTCCAAATTTGACCACGACCTGGTCTTGAAATATGGTCAGTCTTAAGTCTGTTTATTACGTGCGTGAATTTAGTGCCTCTTACATTCTTTAAATAGTTGATCTGTATCAAGTATGCTTCATCCCAGGGCTTAGCAGTAATTGCTTGTTTGCAATTGCTTCTCACTGGCACTGGGTGAAGGTGCTGAAATGAGAGCAAGACGACTCTCTTGCAGGCTTGTTTATTTGCTTATTTTGATGTTGTCTGTGCTTGGTTCTAGGAAATTTGGAGGAGAGCAGGGCAATTCTTGGTGAGCAGGAAACAGGAAATGTAGAGATGGTGCAGGTATCCTAGAGAGGAAGGGGATAGGATGTGTAAGTAATGGGTAAAAACAGGAGAGGACTGCTATATGGACAAAGGCTGCACTGAGAAGAATAAGTCTACTTATTACTGTATTTGCTACCTGTTCTATGCTAGTCTAGCTATTGCTGTAGTGGTATAAATAATAATTCTGTGCTATTCGAATCTAAAAGTACAGGTTTTGCTAGTGCTACAGAGTAGAAGAGGTCCCATTTCATAGTTCTTGTTCCCAAAAAACACTTGTGGGAAAAGTAGCGTGGTTTGAACAATATGTTAAATAAAGTGGGTAGCCACGCACTAAGTGTTTAATTCTGGCATTTCCTTACATTTCAGTGATTCAGACCAGCCTCAAAGAGGAGTCTTTTAAGGGTAAAAATGAAGGTGGTGGTAGGATGGGACAAGCTGGGCATGGATGGTGGATATTTGTTTCAAAGAAATATTAAATAAAACTGAAGAACTATAAAATAATAATAATAAAAAAAACAGAACCTAAAGCATCTGGAGGAAAGGCTTTTTTTTTTTTTTTTAAATTACAGATCATTGTAGTATGGAGGATGTTGTAGCACTAACAATAAAATACCGACAATAACATACCAAATAAAGAGGGAAGGGGATTATGCAGTTGTGGCTTGTAAAGGTGCATTAAATCTGCATGTCTTATATATACTTTTCAACAGAATCTTCATTGTATGGAATGAAAAGTTCCACTTCTACCAATAGAAAAGCAATTTTCTTTTTATATGGATGGCATTCATTCTGGAACCTTTTTCTAACCAATGTATTTTCTGCTTCTACATTTTGATATGCCTGGTGGGGTAATGATCACATGAAAATAGTTGCAAAAATTTGTTCTGTTTCTGACTTGTTCTGTTCCTGGATTTTTTTTCCTTAATACAAGTGTTTGTTATCTTTTTCAGCTTCATGTTGAACATGAGCCTTGTTATGATCAGTGAGAATGTAAAGCTGGCCCGTGAATATGCCTTACTGGGAAATTATGACTCTGCAATGGTTTACTACCAGGGAGTTCTTGACCAGATGAATAAGTACCTCTACTCTGTCAGAGATACGTATCTGCAACAGAAATGGCAACAGGTAAATAATCCTTTTCTGGGACATTTTGAGGGTAGAGCATTAAACTAGCAAAAATTGCCTTGTTTGGTGAACAAAAATCTAAAAATGTTTGTACCACTCTGATAAACTGTAGTGTTATTGTGCAGACATATTTAAGGCTTCATTATGACTTCTGGCTCTGACGCTGACAAATAGGTGATGAAGCACAGCTGTGGGAGCCAGTGCCCTGTCTGGCTTGTCAGCTTCTTTTTGATGAGTGCCCCTCTTATGCTGAAGTTTCTTTTTCCAGCTAGTATTATTTTGAATAGTCATATTTCTCTCTGCTTCAGTAGTGTGACTCACAGGTCCTTAACAGAAACTGAGTTGTGGCTACCATGTTAATTTATCCTTAACACAAGGCATCCTTTCTTCATTGACATTCAATCTGTAAGGTTGCACTCTTTTCTGGCATACTCTTTTCATGTGTATGATTTAATACACAAAATTTGTTAAAAGTCTCTTTAGTGTTAAATTCAAAATCTTTGTTTATTCTTTAAATGTGCTGGGGAAAGCAGAAGAACATTTTTAATATCTGATGTGCATTATTCTCGTCTCTTTAAGTAGGATCAGGTAGCTTACGAAACCTCGTGGAATCCATCCAGGCATTACACAGGCTTAAACAGAAGATTATGACAAACTTACTTGCACTGTGCTTAATCTTCCTTTTTTTCTATTTATCAGGTTTGGCAGGAGATAAGTGTGGAAGCTAAGCATGTGAAAGATATAATGAAAACACTAGAGAGTTTTAAACTAGACAGTACTCCATTGAAAGCTTCACAACAAGAATTACCAGCTCATGATGCAGAAGTCTGGTCTTTGCCAGTACCTGCTGAGCGTAGGTAAGAGGAAACCTGAAGACCTAAATTAATATTTATCAGGGCAAAATGTGCTTTGACTTCAGCCTGCTCCTGTGCAATTTTTGTTCCAGAGCTTATATAACTTATAACACACAAACCGCATGCCACTGTTTGTGGTGGCGGAGGTGCCATTTTGAGGCATCCTACTTCAGAACATTCTGAAGCTTTTATCTTTTATAGGCTGACTAATGTCAAGGTTCTTTGTGTGTGCATGTTTGTTTGTTTTTCTGACTTGAGTTAAACTTGTTGTTCCATGGAAGCTCAACTCTGTGCCTGAATTGCTCTTCTCATCAGCTTTAAATGATTCTGCACATGTCTGACATGACAAGGATGAAGTATTATCAGAGTAACAGTAAAATCTTGAAGTGTCCAAGTTCAGTTCCTTTTGTGTAGCAAGTTGGAACCCTGATCTCCATGAACTGGTCAGTTATACTACAATATGCTACTTTTTTTTTTTTTTGTATGTGTCTATAAAAATTTGAAACTCGGAGCAGTCTCATTTCAGACAACTGTAAGCCTCACACATACCAGGTCCATGAGGACCAGGGCCAGTATCTGCTAGGAAGACAACATAGCAGGGCTCAAGCGATCTAGGAGATTTCTTAAGTGCACAGATGGCAACTTCATGGCACAGATAATTAAGGAGCCAACGAGGAAGGGTGCTTTGAACATGACACTTAACAGAAGAACTGTTTGAGGACAAGGGCAACCTTGGCTGCAGTGACTAAGATTACAGATTTCAAGATCTAAAGAAGAGGTAGGAAAAACAGGACCACAACCTTGGATTTCAGGAGAGCTGACTTCAACCTCTTCAGAGACATGCTTGGAAGAATCCCATGTAATATAGCCCTAGAGAGGAGAAGGCTCCAGGAGAGCTGGCTGTTAATCAAGGATCGCTTCCTCTAAGCTCAGGAATGGTCTAGTTTGACAAGTAGGAAATCAAGAAAGGGCGGCAGGAGGCCTGCATGGATGAGCAAAAGGAGTAGTGAAGTGGACTTGGACCAAAAAAAAAAAAAAAAAAAAGGGTTAACTGTGCGAGAGACAACCCAACAGAATTGCTATGGGATCATGTAGAGACAGGATTAGAAAAGCTGAGGCCAATCTGGAGTTGAATCTGGTGAAGGATGTGAAGAAATGGTTCTGTAAGTACATAAACAAACATGGGCCTACTGATGAATGGGACAGGGGAACTGGTGACGGATGACACAGAGAAGGTCAAGGTACTTAATACCTTCTCTGTCTCAACCTTTACCAATAAAATTGGTGTTCAGGAATCCCAGGCCTCTGAGACCAAAGGGAAAGTCTGGAGCAAGGAGGACTCTCCCTCATTGGAGGAGGACTAGGTTAGGGAGCACTTGAACAAACTGGATGTATGTAAGTCCACGTGTCTAGATGGCTTGTACATACAAGTGCTGAGGGAGCTGGTTGATGTCGCTTCAATGCCACATTTGATTATCTTTGAATGGCCATGGTGACTGGGAGAGGTGCCTGAAGACTGGGAAGGGTCAAGTATCACTCCTGTCTTCAAGAAAGGCAAGAAGAAATGTGGGGAACTACAGGCAAGTAATCCTTGGGAAGATGGTAGAGAAAATCCTTCTAGAAAACACTTCCAAACACATGAAGGACAAGCAGGTGGTCAGGAGTTGTCAACATGGATTTACGAAGGGGAAATGATGCTTGACCAACTTCATTGCCCTCTGCAATGAGGTGACCAACTTGGTGGTTGATGGGTGATCAGTGGATGTTATTTACCTCAACTTTAGTAGGTACTGTCTTTGATACTGTCTCCCGCAACATCATCATAGGCAGGCTGACAAAGTACGGGTTAGTTAAGCGGACAAGCTACGTGGATTTAAGAACTAGCTGAATGACTGGACTCAGAGGGTTGTGATCAGTGGCCCGAAGTCTAGTCAGAGGCAAGACACTATACCTGGAGTACTCTGTCTAGTTCTGGGTTTCCCAGTACAAGAGAGATCAACTTAGTGGAGCGAGTCCAGCACAGGGCACCAAAGATGATTATTTGGGGAAGAGAAAGCTCAGGAGAATCTTATCAATGTGCATAAATGCCCGATGAGAGGGAATGAAGATGTGGGAGCCAGACTCCTCTCAGTTGTACCCAGTGACAGGACAGAAGGCAACAGGGACAAATTAAAATGCACAAAATTCCACCAGAACATAAGGAAATGCTCTTTTATTGTGGGGATGGTCAGACACTGACACAGATTGCCCAGGGAGGCTGTGGAGTCTCCATCATTAGAGATGCTCAAAATCTGACTGGAAACAGCCCTGGGCAGCCTGCTGTAGCTAACCCTGACTGAGCAGGGGGGTTGGACCAGATGACCTCAAGAGGCTCCTTCCAGCCTAACCGAAGTAACTAGGTGATTCTGTGAATTGTGGCAGGTGTGTCCAAACCATAAGGTATTAAGTGACTTCCCTTTTTGTAAGCTGGAGGATCTGAGAGGAGAGCTTTGAGGGACAGCGAAAAAAATAGCGTATGTTTTTCCTTTGGGAGTCTTGATAAGAGATCTTGATTGGTGTTTTTCATCTTTTTTTATAAGTTATTTTGTGTGTGTGCATTTCTCTGCATTTCCCTTTAAAACAAAAATGATACATCTCTGAAATTAGAATCTGATAGCTGCATGTTACATTTTAACTTGGCTTCTGTTTTATGTAGTCCTAAGTTATGTCAACAATAGAATGATAGACAGTGATGGGAGAGATCAGACTTCTCTTTTTCCCCTTGAGGATGCGAAAATAATACTGTCATTCCCAAGAAACATTTACATTTGTTTAGGTAGGAGAGTGAAGACAGTTGTGATAAGGATAAAATATATTGTTTTTCTTTATTTTTCTAAGCTTCATAATAGTAGAGTTACTTTTATTTGTGAAATATGCAAAGCAAAGAGCTTGCTTTAAGCAAATAATGAGCCCCGAGCTTGTAGCAAAGGGAAAGTGAATTTTTAGTGACTAAAAATGTCTGTCTCATTCCTGACCTACATAGTTCTTTTTGGTGACTTGTAATATTGTTGGTGCATTTAATTCCACTGAGTGAAATATATTAATATACACAGATTTTCATCTTGAGCAAAATGGTTTTTATAGTCTGTAACCACTTGATGTGGTTATTTAGTGCTCACCAGCAACTTTACACTGAGGCTTTTTGCATATATTACAACTAATTAGACCTTCGCCAGGACCCAGAAAACGTCAGTCTGCTCAATGCAGTGATTGCAGAGGTCACAATAATCGTATAAGTGCAGCTGTCAGAGGCCCTCACCGTCCGTCCTCTCGAAATCCCAATGATAAAGGGAAGGCAGTCCGTGGCCGGGAAAAAAAGGATCTGCAAAATAAAGGAAAAGAGGAAAAGGTAAGTTTGCAGGTGGCTTCATCATGTTTAGAAACTTGGAGTCTTGTTTTCTTGAGTATTTTATAAAATTAGATGCCTACAAACTGTTTCTTCTTTTCAAGTCTGTGCTGATTTTAATCTCACCTTGTAAGTTGTCTTTGCTTTATGGACAGTCTTGCTTACTGAAGGCTGCAAAATGGATTAATTTAAGGAGAAAAAAAAAAAAAAACAACTAGTAATAAAGGCATCTGGAGGAAGAGATCTGGTAAACATGGGTTTGTTTACTGCAATTTGGAGATAGTTGTTTAAGGTTATACCATTGAATTACTGAAACCAAGCTTGACAGAGCTCATTCAAATGTGATGCCCTTGTGGGTTTTTATTGCTTTTGTATATTTTAGACTGAGATTGACTTGCCTGTTCCAAAGCATTTCAAGATTTATTTAATCTTAAAGGGACACTTGCTTTTTCTTTTTTTCTTCTTTTTTCTTTTTTCGTTGTTGTTGTTGAGACGTGTTAGCTCCAGACTCTCTTCAGTTTAAAGCAAACAAAAACCTGACATATTCCATGAAAGAGAATGATCCGGGGTCTATTCTTTTCTACCTGAGTACTTGAAATTTGCTCCAGTCTCCATAAATTTAGCTGATGATCAGAGTAAGGGATCATACTGAGGGCACTATATTCATATCCACCTGCTAAAGTTTCTCTTAGTTCCAGCAACCTTATGTTGTGGCAAGGTGTTGTAGCCTGTGGAAACAATATAAACTACCAGGGTGGAAATGTTTACCTGTGAAGTTTGATACTTTTAGTTAGTAGGAGTTAAATCAGATTCTTTTTGAGTAATGATCCTCACTCACAAAGGACTTACACATACAGAGGCAGGATAGTGTGGGGATTCTTTTTTTTTTTTTTTTTTTTCCAGTTTTGTAATAACTAGTGCTTGCTGTTAAATGTGTAAAAGAAGGGATATGTTCAGTGCTTTTTATTTCATCTCAGTTGCTTGTTCTCTGCTGTTTAAGAGTTGTTTCAACTGTGTAGCTTCTTTGCTTCTGCTTAGTGCAAAGGTGCTTCTCGATGTTCTTGCCTGCTTATATATGTTATTTAGCTTTTACTTATATGGTCTTCCTCCAGATCACCTTTGTTCAAGCTACATATGGAAGTCCTGCTTTGCTTTTTTTGTCTACTTGACATATTTATGATACCTATGAGATGTGGTAGTAGACCCAGTACAGTACCCTAGCTTAGTGTGACACCTTCTAATCCAGTTTCACACAGAATTCCCTCTACCCAGCTAACTACTGCAGATAGTTTTCAACTCCTCTCTGAGAAGAGGCAAACACTGTTATACTGGGATAGGTGTGTGCAGTTTTGATTACCTACTGAAGCAAAGAAACTGCATCAGTGCAATATGCTGGCTTTGGGGAGAAGGAAATGGGACCAGAGCAGCACAGAAATGTGGGTGAACCAAATAAATCCTGCAGTACAACAGTAATATAGATGCCTCATAACTTTTGTGCTGTTTTATATTGCCTTCTAGAAACTTGTAGCGTTGTTATAAAAATCCATTAGTAGCGTAATGATTATAATGTATTTGCACTGCTGTATCCCCTCTATGTAGAACAAATCGACATCTGAGATTTCAGAGTCTGAACCAAAGAAATTTGATAGCACTGGATATGATAAAGATTTAGTAGAAGCTTTGGAAAGAGATATAATTTCTCAAAATCCCAACATTCGATGGTAAGTTTGAATACTGTTCCCAAATCTGAATTGTTATTTCTTTTTTCTCTTGTATGATATGATAAGAATTAAGTATTTTAGCTTATGCTTACGTATAAAAAGTACATAAAAGCTTTCTTTACTTGTTAAATAGTCAGCTAAGCCTCTTGCGTAGTTTAATATTTTTAGAACTTTTTTCCTCACCCATACAAAGCTTCTCAATCTCTTCTAAGAGTCCTGAAACCAACTTATGAGATACTATTTTGCAATGTATAAGATTCTATTGTCTGCCAGCGTCTCTCGTTTAAAAACCTGTTTTGCTATCCAGGGGCATATCAAGATAGAAGACCAATTAACAAAGTTATGTCAATATAGGAACCATTTGAGTTCTTGCTGGACATGATATCACTGCCAGTATAAAATATAACCACGTGTCAGTGCCTTTACATAAATGTGTTAAATATTAAACCTTACACAAAGGTTGTTTTGTGTTCTGAATGTTTGCAAGCTTATGTGATTTCTGTGGGGATTAAATGAGCAAAAATCTTCTGGCAAATAAAGTAGGCTTAAAAAAAACTGAGCAAACCCTAATAACTTGGTGTGCATAGGACAACTGTCATGTATTTCAGTTTAATATGTGAATATATGATTCAATTTTTATACTGAACCTTAAATTACAACTTCAGATTTGAAACTAATTTTCCACCTGCATATGTTTTGTAACCAAAATGTTACTGGGGCACACACTGTAAGTGGAATGCCCTGAGAGTTACCCTCAAGAAAATAAGACCAGCCTATAAGATTTTTAAGAATTAATACTCTTGTAACTTTGAAAAAGAATTCTGAAAATAAATATGAATTAATCTCCATTTACTGGTCTTCAGTAAATTGTTTTCTTAACGATGAAGGATGGTATTCAAGTTTCGGAGGCGGCCGACCTCTTAGCAAAAGAGGAAAGTATCATCTGTGACTAGCATAAGTTTCCCCAACTTGCCTTATTCTGCTTATTCTTGCTGTGAGTAAGAACAACAATGCTTTAGTGAAATAGTTAATGCCTTTTTGCTTTAGCATCCAGCAGCAGTCTATCAGCTGGTTTTCGATTGTAGTTGTAGGCCTTTGCCACTAGAACTTAATTAAATCCAACTCATTTGCCTGAATCGTGGAAGAGCCATTACATAACAATGAGTTCGGTTGCATATTGATTTGAGCTGTGGACTGACTGCAGCCTGTCTGAATCTGTCAAACAACTTTCTCTTTCTTGTCAGGGATGATATTGCTGATTTAGTAGAAGCTAAAAAGCTGCTCAAGGAAGCTGTAGTTTTACCAATGTGGATGCCGGAGTTTTTTAAGGGAATTAGAAGACCATGGAAGGTATGAAAAAATCTGATCCTGTGATCATAAGTAGGATTCTGAGATTGGATCTTGGAGCAACAAGAAATTACAGGTGTCTTACAGTTTATATAAATTCTTTCCACTTCATAATAATAAAACTTATGGCAAATAGTACTAACAAAATAAAGGTATCAGCCAGATAAATACTATCTTCAGCTGTATTTAAACGTGGTTCTTTTTTATTTTAATAGGGTGTGCTGATGGTTGGTCCTCCTGGTACTGGAAAGACCCTCCTGGCAAAAGCTGTAGCAACTGAATGCAAGACTACTTTTTTCAATGTTTCTTCTTCCACACTTACCTCAAAATACAGAGGAGAATCTGAGAAACTTGTTCGTCTACTGTTTGAAATGGTGATTGGAGTTTCTTAACATAAATAGTGAAATAATGAAGTAGAATTACTTCTGGAATAGTGAAACCTTGCTGAGTTTTAGAATTTATTGTATACGTAAAAACTAGCTCTCCAAGCTTCAAACACTTCAGGACCTTCTGATTTGACTGTGTACATTGAAGATCTGGTTATTAGCGAATAGCTTCTTAACTGAAAAAATGGGGTCATCTTTATTTTCAGGGTTAACTTGTTAGAGATAGCTATCTATAAGCTGATGAGTGCTGTAGAACAGACTTGAAGGCAAATCTGGAAGGAGAATATAATTGCTTTCTGGATGGGAGTCCTACTTAGACTGTGCATGTTTTGTTGCTGTGGGTGGATATTTTGTTCACTTTTATTTAAACTAAGCAGACTTCGGAACGGTAGTATTTTTTTATGTTACCAGACTTGCATGCAGTGTTTGCCAGGGTGCCAAGTGCTGAAGGGGGCAGCAGAGTTGCAATTACAGTTGTCAGGAAATAGAAGATTTTTGCAATATAGTGTGATGATATTTAATAAGTTAATATCATTACCATCAATGAAAAATGCATATACAAAAGGGAGCACATCATAAAAGCTTTAGGACAATGACTTTTATTGTCGCAGACCCTTTAGTTTGACCTCTGTCATTCTCAGAAAGGTTAAGGTCATTTTGCAGTTGACCTGTCTCTTGGACAGGTTCCATATCATGATGTCCTAGCCTGCTCTTAGTCTTAGCTTCACCTGAGTTCTTCTTCAAGCATTCTGTGATGACTTTGGCAAAATTAAAAATTATATTCCTAATGTATTAAAAAAAAAAAAAAACCTTATTAAACATTTGTTATAGCCCTAGCTATTACAACTTTGTCAAAAACTGTTCTGCTTAAATGTGATTAATGGATGCACAGCTCCTCTGTAGTTGCATGCGGTGGTCAAAGAGGCAGAAGGTTAGGTATTGTGTGATGCTTAGGAGCTGATTCATTGGGATAAATGTGTCATTACTCAACTCTGAATATGTTGCTATTTCTTAAATGTGAGTAGACTGCCATTTCAGCTTCTGCTTTACCTTTTACTTTCTTTAGGCTCGATTTTATGCCCCAACAACTATATTTATTGATGAGATAGACTCTATCTGTAGTCGCCGGGGAACTTCAGAGGAACATGAAGCTAGCCGACGTGTGAAAGCAGAACTGCTAGTTCAAATGGATGGTAAATAACCTGATTACTCAGAGGTTCTGGGCTGGAGGAAACTTGAGGGAGGAAAAAAAATATCCAAATTTCATTCTTCACATGCAGCTTCTTTGAAAGGCTTACATAAAATTGGGGTAAAAAACATACAAATACACTATTCCAGCTGCCAGTGTGGAAGAAAAAAACAAAACCAATTATTTAACTGTCTTTCAGCATCACAGCAGTGACCTTATATTACTAACCGAGATTAATGAAGATTCAGTGGAGAATGCAAGGCTTCAAAACTGCAGAAGGAAAAAAGTTACCAATTGCTCATGTATAAATGTAGCAGCCAGCATGGTGTTAAGTCCTTATCTAGAGTATTATCTGCTTTTTACTTGGTTGTGGAGAAGTGGTTCAAAATAACTATAACCTGTTCCAGTTTAAACTTCAAAGGCAATCCTTACACTTAACTTCTTTGGAATCTTTTTTTTTTCTTTCCTTTTCTCCTAAAGATGTCAATTTAAAAATTAAGAAAATTATTCTGTAGATGTGATTGGGAGAGTTCTCTTCTTAAAACACTGAGTTCATTACAGCTATTTGCTTAATCTTTAGCAAATCAAGAAATCAAAAAAGCGTAAAAGTAGGTAACTGTGCAGTGTTGTTAGAGGCATGCTTTTTATGCTCTTTTTGGCAAGAAAGGAGTAGAAAGCAGCAACCGAAAAGTGCTAATTTATATAGTAATTTGTGATAGAATTCCATGAGTCAGGAGTCTTGTATGTTCTGGTTCTCTGATGTTGATACCCTTTTATGTCTGAGTTTAAATAGCAGCAGAACTGTAATACTGTTCTCATTACTCAAGTATGCATATAAGCTAATTTTATTAGTAACAACTATTTGAAGTCCTTTTATTTGAGAGTTCATAAATGGTGTTTTATATGCAGTTTTTCAGGCAGACGAGGTACAATAGCTATTCCCCAGCCCAATCCTATGATTATAAGCCAAAACAGTAAGTGTAGAGCCTAGCAAGTTTAATGAAATACAGCTTCTTTGTTTAGCAGCAGTTTCACAGTGCTTTGGAGACTGAGGTGGTTTCTCTGTCTCTAATAAATTGTGATTTAGTCCACCAAATTTGAACATTCACTTCAGCAGCAGTTGGTAAGAATCCACTCAAGTATGTGAAACATTTGGCTTGAATTCAGAAGTGAACAAACTTTTGTTAGGGAGTAATACTGCTTTGGCATGTCTATTAGTGAATACTGACAGCCCCCCCTCATCCCCCCCCCATGCTGTTACACGACGTTGGTGTGAAAATTCAAAACACTGTAATGGCAGAAATGGCAATAACTCTGCTGTAGAAGTGTTCCGGCCATGATGGAGAGGAACTTCCTGATCTTGTACAGCCTATGCCATTGCTCCTAACTAAACTGAGTCTCCATTTTTTACTTGCAGTCTGCCAAATAGTTGAAAACTTAAACTTTATTGCACTTTATTGTTTCTACTGCACTTGGACTGCTGCTTTAATATTATAGAATTGTGGATATTGTTTTCTCTATACATCAAACTTAATAAAACATATGTATATTTTACTTCCTCTTTTCTCCAATGCAGGTGTTGGAGGGGCCGCTGAAAATGATGATCCTTCTAAGATGGTCATGGTACTTGCTGCTACTAATTTTCCTTGGGATATTGATGAAGCCCTAAGACGGAGACTAGAAAAGAGAATTTACATTCCTTTACCATCAGGTATAAAGACCTGGGGAGAGGAGGGGCTGAAAAGACTGAAATCAAACTATATCAATATTCATTTAGTTCTGATTGCCTGATTTTAAAAAACTTCTTGATACATATATGCAAATTTATTAGCAAATTCAGGATCAGGTTAAACCTAAACATTGAATGCTTTTGTAACAAGTACAGTGTCCTTTCCTCATCCTTTCTCCTTATTCCTCTTCAATTCATTATTTGTCTTCATAAAGCAGATTGTATAGGCTCAATTTTCTGTTCTTTAATTAGCAAAAGGTAGAGAAGAACTCCTAAGAATAAATCTGCGGGAGCTGGAACTGGCTGACGATGTTGACCTTGCAAATATAGCTGAGAAAATGGAGGGTTATTCAGGTGCAGACATTACCAATGTATGCAGGTATGTTAATGTTGCATCATTTGTGTTATTACTGCTACAAACTCCAAGGAAACTGTTTTTAAATTAAATCTAATTTACGTGATTAAAGTTGTTGGATAAGAACACACTGTAACTTGTCTTTTATGTATGGCTAAAGGGTAGAATATTGCATTCATATTTACCTATATTTCTATTTAATATTTTTGTATAATAATGATGAAGAGCAGTTGCAACATAGAAATGTAAATGAGCTATGGTTTAGGTAAAATTCCACATTCCTTTATGTACACCAAATTCCTTGTGTGAGTAATATCCACAGGATGGTAGACTTCAACCTGTAGAGTTTGTCATTCTACTGAGGTCATACAAATGGATGTTCTGTCGAAGGAGTAACAGGTGATAGTGGCAGAAGCCAGAAGAACTAAAGTAAAAATATGGTGTGTTCTTCGTGATAAAGAAATGTGTGTGTCAGCACAAGAGCCATGTATCTGGCACGTTGACTTTAGTGATAAAGCTGGCTTAAGAAATTTTCTTCTACCTCCTCCATCTCTACCTCTGTTCAGTATGGAATCACAGACTTGCTGAGGTAGGCAGGAACCTCTGGAGGTCATCTGGTCCAACCCCCTACTCAAGGAGGGCCATATAGAGCTGCTTGCCCAGCACCGTGTCCAGGTGGCTTCTGAAGATCTCCAAGGAGGAGACTCCACAGCCTCTCTGGGCAACCTGTGCCAGCGCTCGATCACCCGCACAGTACAGCAGTGCTTCCTGGTGTTCAGAGGGAGCCTCCAGTGCTCCAGTTTGTGCCCATTGCCTCTTGTCCTGGCACTGGGCACCACTGTAAAGAGCCTGGCTCTGTCTTCATTGCATCCTCCCTTCAAGTATTTATGTACATTGAGATCCCCCTCCTAAGCCTACTGTTTTTTAGGCTGAGCAGTCCCAGCTCTCTCAGCCTCTCTTCATAGGAGAGGAGCTCCAGTCCCTTCATTGTCTTTGTGGCCCTCTGTTGGACTCTGTCCAGTATGTCCATGTCTCTCCTGTACTGGGGTCCAGAACTGATCACAGTACTCTGGGTGTGGAGTCACCAACACTGAGTAGCGGGGAAGGATCACCTCTCTCAATCTGCTGGCAATACTTTGCCTAATGCAGCCAAGCATACTGTTAGTGTTCGCATACAATCATTTAAATACCTTCTAAGCCTTCCCCTAGTTTTTTTCCTTTGCTTCCCTTTCCAATTGTTGACTGTTCTTTTAAGAGTCCAATATCAGTGGTCTGGTTTACATCTAAAAATTTGCATTGGCACAGTTGCAGAGGTGACAAACTATGGTATCAGCAGCAAGTGACAAAGAACTGAAACTTCTCAAATTGCTGTTGTCATTTAATAAGCACCTGCGTAACTATGCTTTCAGGCTCTGGAGGTAGCACTAAAGAGTGGCAGTGCAAGGCTGGACCTCCAAGTTGTGCCAGCACAACTGTTGTGGGGCTGTACTTTGAGCAGGGTAAGAGAACTATTCCAGATTAAAACATTTCAGCGCTTTCCTCAAAAGCAGATCCATTTCTTGCCTTGATTTCTAATACAGCTCTGCAAACATTTGTCAGCACAACTGAGAGGACAATGTGCTGTGCTGCAGGGATGACTGTGAGTGGCCTGTAGGTAAAACTGCCACCAGAGCCTCAGGAGGGCCACATAATGCTGAAGAAGAGTTTGGGGGCTTGGTATCATTTCCAGAACAAAGTTTACACAGTGTTTGGGAAAAGAGTATGTTAGATGCTCAGAATCAGTGTTGTACAGATTTGTTTTGTTTGTGAGATGAATTTGTGGTGGTGTTCTGCTCAGTTTTGATGTGGGTTGTGCTTTGAAAGGAGTTTGTGCCAGTAGGTGCATGTTATACAAAAAGTGTAGGCCTGCTACTTCGTGCATTTGAGCTGCAGTTTGGCTTTTCCAGTCTGTTTGCTTTTCTAGATGCAATGTTTGTTGTTTGTAATTAATACTGCACTGGATGCTAATACACTTGCTTAAAAGTCAGAATACTTATAATGTTTCTGAGTGAGTTTTACTTGTATATTGTTGCTTTTTATTTTTTAATCAAAGTTCATTTGGACAAATAGTATAGGAAAACAAAGAAACATGCGAGTCTTTCATTTGTGTCAGTCTTCTTAAAATGACTGAGGTGGCAGCAAGTAGAAATCCAGACAAACTGAGGTCTGGATGTGCATGATTTGAAATTAATAAGAAAGTACTCAAATTAGCCTGTGTGTTTACACTTTGTTAATGGTGTTAATGGGAAGATAGATTTTAGACATGATTGTTTCATCTATGTTGAGACAAAAAGACATATGGCTGATCTTTGTATGGTTCAGACGCAGTATACAAACATAGGTCAAATTCAGATTTGTAGAATATAACAGCCCTTGCTAGTGATAAGCAAAACTTAGGAAAAAGTGGGCCAAGAACTCTGGTTTGCTCAAGTTATTCTCCTACCTTAAAGAACTTGAGGTAAAATCCAAAGTTTGCTGAGCCAGAGTGAAAACCAGTCAGAGATACCAGTGTAGTTCCTAACAGTAAGCACAGAACCATGAAAAACAATGATGAAACTTTATTTTAAAAAAGCAGATTCAGTAAATGTAAAATTGCATCTGAATTGCATATTAGATGTCAGTAGGAACTGACTTTGAATCATTGTTTGAGCAGAGCGTAGCTTGAAAGGTCTTTGGAACAGAGCAGGCTCCCACTGCGTATTCCAGTGTGTGGTTTCTTATTTTTTGAATATAACTTCTCCAAGCACTGAGTGCACCTGAGAAAGCAGTAAGAGTTGGTGGCTGGTGTTGGAACAACTGTCAGCAAAATGACTTTATGTAAGAAAGTGGTGGCAGGTGCACTTGATAATATATTCCCCCCCCTCCCCTCCCCATGAACTCCTGACTGGAGGCAAATTAGGTGCATGGCATAGTCCTTTTTTCCCCCTTTGCAGATTGTGTAACACTGGCTTTTAGTTCACAAGTGATGACATAACAGCAAAGCATGGTGACATTTGACTAAGATGGAATTTAACAAGGCAGCTCTTTGTTGTTGTTGCTCTTCTGAAGTTCTAGTTATTGCATTATTCATGAACTTGCTAAATAATTATTAGCATTTAGAATGTAGAAGTCTGTCAGTTATGGCTTCCTTTGGGGGAAAAACAAACAATATGCTGAAACCATCTTTCTAAATCCTCCTAGAAGACTAAGTTTTTTCCCTCTGGATCCTCACCTACTAATACGATATGCTGTTGTGATACTGCCTGAATTACCCTTTCATCTTTTTTACTGCTAGACAAAATAGCATTTTCTTTTTAAAACAAGCTTTATAACAATGAATTAGCAGAAACTTTAGTCTTTGTGTTATCCATTTATGAAAGCATTCAGCTCATCACCTGCTACTTATATTAATGTTGGAAATCCAAATGCAGTCAAACAGTGCGGCAAGAAAATGATGCACTTATGCATACACTTGATTATTGAGACCAGAAGTTTGAGGAGCCAAAGGCTGAACAGGTTTTGTAGTTCACTGTTTAGCTTTGAATGTATAGGCTGGAGGTAGGTAACGTAGGCCCCTTTTTCTTTGAAGCGGACCTACTGGGACCAGGAAACATTCAAAACATTCCAGATGCTTCTTCTGTACATGGGAGTAGTGAACCATTACTTCACCTTGTTCCTGTTTAAAAATGCTAAATACAGTGGCTGCATCATAGGCATGCAGTGGCCTTAGATAAATTGGTTAATCTTTAGCTCATTTGCCCAGCCTGTGTATTTAGTATAACAGCTATTCTAAGATCCAGTGGGGATAAATCAGTGTTTGAAAAATATGGATGGCACGGTATTGCAGGCTCTCCAAGCACTTAGAGATCTTCCTATAAAAGTTTAAAATTACTTTTTGTATCTTTTTTGAATGTAACAGCTTAACTGGAATGTTCAAACAACTGAACTTGCCATCCTCTATTGGATAACTTCTTTTTTCTTCTTTCCCCACCCCTCCACCCTGTACCTATAGAGATGCATCGCTGATGGCTATGAGAAGGCGTATTGAAGGCTTGACACCAGAAGAAATAAGAAATCTTTCCCGAGATGAAATGCACATGCCAACAACTATGGAAGACTTTGAAATAGCTTTAAAGAAGGTTTCTAAATCTGTATCTGCTGCGGACATTGAGAAATATGAGAAATGGATAGTTGAATTTGGATCATGCTGAGTTGTCTTATCTTGAAGCCACCTTACGTCTTAAAACAGCTTCAGAAGTAATTAGTGTGTCAGTGCACTGCGTGCTCTTTTTAACTTTTGTAATTTAAGAGCAACAGATATCTAAATAAATAAATATTTTTTAAAATGCAAATTCTCTCTAGCTGTCTTTGAACTAGCTCAAAAGTTACCTGTTTTTCTCAAATGTGAAAGTTATTGGTGGGATCTGCTTTGATCTTCAAGGTTTTAAAATGCAAGTTAAATTTAATACTGGAACTTATGCACCAGAGAGTCTACTCTTGAAAAAAACAGCTATTATACCAAAACCAAACCAAACAAACCTGCTAAATGAATAAGGGACGCTGAAAAGTAGAAAACAGGATGGACAAGATGCAGTTATATGGATGGTTTTGCTAACTGAACTTAAGAGAATTTACCCTTAATCCATTTCTAAGTTATTAATACAGAACCTGTACAAAGGCTGAGATTTAGAACAGCAACCCTTACACTACTAAGCCAGTAGATTCAACTGAAGTTGAAGCAAGGGGCAAGATCATCACTGGTTAACAGTATCTATGAAGTAAATATTAAAATACAGCCAGCCAGTGTAAACTAATTCCTTGCAGCCAGTAGTGGTGCAGTCACATGTAGTCTCCTTATAAGTCTGAGAGAAAATTAAAGCTTTCTTGGCATTACTTCTGAAATACATTTTCCTTCCTTGACTGTATGGTACTGTAAGCTTCAAAACTGGTAGGTTGGGTCCTGGCTTACACTACACATTTATTCTGGTAAAGCTGTTACGATAAGCCAGCATGCATGCTATCTTTGTACTCAACTGGCTTCTGTTCGTAACCCTGGATTTACAATTGATTTAAAACTGTAATTCTCTTTTTGCATTAGTTAACTGTTACTAAGTTCCACTTGTCATCTGAGAATGCTTCTACAGTGACCATTTAGGTTATAATTTTAGATTTTGCTCAACAGTAGTCATAGTAACTGAAACATCATTTCTATCCATCTCCTTCAGAATACGTATTAGTTTGGAAACACTTCTTCCTGCCAGCTCATCTCAGAGCAGATGACTGCAGTTCTGCTTACAGCTAAATTTTCTGCTATCCCATGAGTTAAATATGTCTAGACTTGTTTCAGCTGGTAGCTGCATGCTACACGAAACTGGCTGTGGAGCTCCTGCTTATGTGTCTCTTCAGATGCTGCAAGGCAGCTGAAAAGGACAAATGATAATGAAAACTAGTGATCAGAGTAGAAGGCAAATTACTCCCAAGTGCACAGTTCTATAAATGCCATTATCATGAACATCTTGCTAATGTACTTAAAATTCACTATTATGTCATGAGTAACAGTTGGCCACAATAAAAAAGGGACTTCCACCAGTGCCAGATAAGACATTGTAGTAAGACACCGAGATGCAGATATGGCTGAGAGTTCCTGAATCCCATGGTGGACCTGGTATGATGAACCCAGAAATGAAGGCAAGAAGTTCAGGTAGGAGTTAAGAAAAAAAAATGCAGCATTTTGAACAAGTGAGTTCTCTTAATACTTATTTTTCTGTTTCTATGTCAGAATGAGTATATAGCTGTCATGTTGTAGGATGAGATTTCTTCTCAAAATCAGTTCATTGCAAGCAAACTGAAATAGTCTTACCTGAGTAAAAAAGGGAAAGTATACAAGCTTTAGTCCTTGGAAGCAATCCAGTAAGGGGCCACTAAGACTGAAAGCATGATATATTTTTAGAACCTCTAAAGTAAACTTTGTTTAAAAAGCAATAGTTTAGTTTTACAGCTCAGCCAGTGCTGTTCACTCTAAATTAACAGAATTAAAACCTATGTTATACATGGTATGGGGAAAAAGTAATAGATGCTGAATTCATAGCTCAGAGGTTCATTTTGTTTCGGAAAGTAGAACGTGATACCTTCCCCCTGCAGTGGAGTTCTTGGATGAAGAGAAAAGACAGCACTGCTTAACTCAATGTGTTTAAAGGTAGACATTCTGAGGGTGAGACAGAACAGAAGGGCTGCAGTGAGAGCCACGGTTCATAAGAGCAGGAGAGAGATCTTGCCTTTCCTTTCCATTAAAAAAAAAAAACCCACAAACAACAACAACAAAAAACCTACTGCCCTCCTACAGAGTGAATTTTTTTCCCCCCATTTCTTTCAGATGGCACCTGTATCCTTTTCAACTCATGTGCCTGGAAAATGAGACCTATCACAGCTGGCATGCAGGACAGTCGCCCTTTCCTAACTTGTTGGCTATGGTAAGAAGTCTTTAAACTGTTTTACAGAATGGTTCAGATTTGTCCCAGCTCAAACTAGTGCTCCTCTGGAAGGTATGAGATTTTTTGACTTGGGAAAAGCACGCACATACTAAAGCAGAACGCTAGTGCTAAATCTTTTTTTAAGACTTGATAGTTCCAGCTCCATAGCACAGCAGTGTTACCTGGTAACTACGGTGTTTCTGTTCAAGATTTACACTATTTTTTCACTTAATTTCTTTTAACTGATGGTAGTATTTCTTTCCTTGTGCTTTGTCACTTTGTAAAACATAATACATGTTACAAAAAGAGGATTATTTAGCCTGTTGAAATTGGCCATTTGCGAAGCAGTACTAACACTTTTTCAGGCTTAACCACTCATTTAGTTATGTTGCAGCTGCTTAGAACAGAGTTAAATCTTGTTGCTGTGCAGGTGCTTGGTTTATAGTTTCACAAGTAAGGATGCAGAGAGCACATACTAACAGCTGCTCAATTCCATCTGCATTCAGAATTCATACCATGCTGGTGCTGCAAGGAAAAACTCTTGTATGTTGTCTGGCCACTCCCCCATTCTTTTTCTTAATTTCAGCCATACACATCACTTGTGTTTGAACTGTGGTACTGAATTGGCTAGGGCCATGTTCACAAAGTGGAAGGAACATTTCCACATACATGGAAGAGGACATTGTTGAAGACTTGCTTCAATTGTGCAGTCACCATCCCTGTGCTAGAGTCTTAACAGTTTCCTTATTAGCCATGGATGACAACCACCTCTGTCATGTTTTCTTTCACCAAATTTCATTCTTGGTTCACATGCCTCTAGCTCTAGCATCACTTATGGCTTACACAGTCATGTTACCATTGTGGTAGCGTCCTGGGAAAGCACTGCTTGTGGCTGCAGGAATGTCTGTCACTGCTGCTTATTCCAGATCAGCAGAGCATTTGCCCTGCTTGGATGTTTCATGCTCCACACCTGCCTGAAGTACCCAGCCAGCTGTGACACCACCTGCATCCTCAGCTGGACTTCTGGCAAATGTTCAGGATCCTACTCTCTGATGCCACTGAGCTCGAGGAGGTAAATGTGAAGTACAAACCCGCAAGGTGCTAGAACAAAAAGCATGGATCATTCTGATCACTCAAATGATAACTGTGCTCAGTCTAGCGCTAGATAGTCAGGATTCTTTTCTTCCCTCTAGTCATTCTTCTGAAAAACAACTTTAGTAAATTAGAAGGAAAAGCTAAAAAACAAATAGCTCCATGTATCTAATACATTCTGCAAACTGCTGTTTTATGTAGTGAAATAGACATACACATGAACACAGTCTAATAAACAATTTAAATGTTTATTTGAAAAATGTTAACAGTACAAATCCATATGGGAAGACTGGGCCTACTTAGTAAGCCAGTACTTTTGTAGGTTTTTTTTTTGGTTTTGAGATGTCACATAGTACTGCTGTCACAAATACAAAAAGCACATTGTGAACAAGCCAAGTTACAAGTTTACAAGTGCTAACAATTTTTATGAGCATAAGGGGGCATAAAAGTATAAAGTGCTTGAAATATAAATCTGCCTTTTTAAGCTTTGTTTTGCCTATATGTCAAATTACTTGAGCAACACAAATGTTTGGTAGTGATATTTTCCTTGCAAGGCACACTCACCCCTATAAGATATGAACCCAGGTTGGGCAGCTTTGTTTTGGCTTGCAGGCACATGTAATGTTTGTGATACTCCTTTGTCCTTCTCTGAAAAATGCTATCTGGAGACTTCAGGACACCCTGAATTTCATCATCTCACTACTTAGGACAGCTGAACTGGTTTATCTATGGGTGTGAAGGCAGCCAGCATCCTGACTGAGCCGTGGAGAAGTGACTTCACAGAAGTTAAAACCAATGGTAACCCTCAGGGTGGAAAGCTGTTTTATTTTGATGCTTCTGAAAAAGGCTGTACGTTTATGGAGAGGCACAGGGAAGTCAGCTTTGGGCCTCAGCCCGAGTGTCCCTTTACCAGTTAATTAACTGACTTAGTTCTCTTAGTAGGAAACAAATTAGGTTTTAAGATCAAGTGCCAAATTTCAAGGCAACTAAAAATTCATTAATTAAAACAAAACAAAAAAAACTCCAAAGTAAACACAGTATTAAGTACATGCTTTCTCATCTAAATTACTTTTCCTGTCTGGAACATCTGAAGGCGAGCTGATGGTTATCACAGGTACAAAGCTGACTTGATCCAGGAGAAGGATGCCTCTGAAAGGTAAGATTACCTGGCATTAGAAAATAGTATACAAAATAATACTGTATTCTAAAAATTAGAACTAGCTCTTGTTTCAGAGAGGTCCCTTGACTCAGTTTGTACATCTGAACTATCAGCAGTGGAGGCCCTCAGTTCAATTTCAAAGCAGCCTAAAACTGCCCAGCTTTTCAGCTGCTTGGAATGCTCTGACAAGCCATGCACAAGCTGCATGTTCTCCACTTGGACCAAAAAGTACTGCAGGCTGGTTCCTCTCTTCTGTACTGACCTCTGCCATGGATAGACCGTCAGGCACTTGGCTCTAGCTTTCTCAATTTACCAGCCCTCCATTTTCCTAGTTCTGTCAGAAGTACTAAGGCCACTCTTATCCCTGGCTGGATACATAAATTAACCATGCTCAAAGCCTTTCAGAAGCACAGCTGGTCAGTATTATTCGAGAATATCAGCTGTGCTTGCTCGGAGTGAGGAAGCATGCTTCACTGTCAGTCACTTCTCCCGAAAGAACATATGGTTCCAAGGGTTAGAGCTTCCTGAATTGACTTGGGTTGCTTAAAAATGTTCACGTTTGCCCATCCCAGCACAAAATCTATACTGATTTCTTAGCTGCAGTTACCATATCATCTTCCCATGCCTTTTTTGGAAAACTTGCTTCTCTGAAAAATATTAGTGTTGCTGGTAACATCCCAGCTGAGTGAATAAAGCCATGCACAGACAACCAACTTTATTTATAACCTTTTCCCATGAATGATACCACCAATCCCTGTGGTTTATAAGCTGCCTATATAGATAGCGCCTAGCTGGAGAAACCTCATACAAATTTGCAAAGCCAAATTTGAGGCCTTTCGTAACTACGATAATGACTCTAACAGTAGACAGTATGAAAGATTTAGGACTGTTGGAAGGGTTTAGCTCCAGCTTCTACCCTCCTCTCTTAGAGCTATGTTAATGGTGTCTCAAAACATGGTCCTTAGAAGACTTGATAAAAATTTGGCATTATGGCAGCCAAGCTAAAGCCATTTCCAATGAAAGATTTGCCCATGTTCCTCTGAAATGCGTATGCATCAAAAGGTCACTTGGAATGGAAAGTTACTGGCAGCCTTCTTATTCAATTGTTGCCACAATCTTCCTAAAGAACAAGGCTGTTTCTAACTTAAAAGATTTGTCAGTAATGCTTTGCCTTCCTCAGAGAAAAAGATTGCAGAAGTTACTTACTTGCTTTCACAAGAAGGGAAAATCGCCTTTAGGACTTTCAGAATCAGAGCTGCTCCAACAATTCCAACCACAACAACTTCCATCAAATTAAAGAAGATGGGTAAAGATTGAAACCAGAATCTGCAGAGCCATTTTCTCAAGTCTTCCACCCACTGGCACATCACCTACAACCAAACAGGCAGAAATAAAAAGACAGATTGCAAACCATAGCAGGTACAGTTTTTGTAGCTACTGGTGAATCACATTACATGGTGATAACTTATACTTAAGCATATGTGTATATATATATTTAAGTAAGGTAAAAGCAGGATTGAGTTGATTGGTTACTCAAACCTGTTTCTTTTACAAAGTTTGGAACCTTTCGACTGAACTATTCTATTTGGAGGTTTCATTTTTGCAAAAGTGACTCATCCTACCTGAGTTCCCTGAAAGGAAGGGGAAAATAAAAGGGACACTTGAGCAGAGGAGGTGAAGGGTGGGTTATTTTGGCCTAGGCTTAGGGCAGCTATGATTGTATGACAATATGCAGCAGGGTTACTGAAGCCCAGGAGAGGGGTAGCATGTTCTCTAACCTATCTGTAACTTTCAACATGCTATTTTTGCCATCCTCCCTCAGCAGCATGTTATAATGTGTTTCTTTCAGCCACAAAGGAGGGTGTGGAGCCCATCCCTACCTAATCTGGAACTGAAACTTCTCAAGCTACTACTGTGTTTCGTAGGGCGTGAGACCAATGTCTCATCTCCCAGAGTGGCAAGCACTTGCCTCTAAGCAATGTCAGTTAAAAAAAAAAAAAAAAGGTGTTGTTTAAAGCTAAACAATAGTTAAAAGTGTTATAAATACTTAGTCTCGTATAATGTAGATATCGCAACTCGCTTTCATGACATGTCTGTGAGGTCGCAACATTTCAGGATTTAGACACTCATTTGATTCCTACTGGAGTAACAAAAAAATTTCTCCTTGCTAAGGGGTAATTTAGGAATGTTTTGATTTAATTTTCCTTTTTTGTTTTTAAAGTTTCCTAGAATATGTCTATAACAGTCTGTTGTTCTTAGTGGTTGGCTGTGGGGATTTCTTAGACTTCCGTGGAAATCAGTTACTGTCAGATACCTCACACAACTGAAAATCCTGGTCTTTAACAAATACAAAGCAGCAAAACAGCGGTCTGAGAAATCATGATACTAGGCTAAGTAGGAATGGCAATTCTCTCTTTGAGAAATCAATTATTATATTCTATGTTGCTTTTCTCAAATGAAAACCAGAGGACCAAACACAAAGTTCTAGGAATGTTACACACCTTCTTACCATCTTTAAACAGATGTTTGTTTGGCCTTTACACAAGGAAAGCCCACTATCTGAATCCTTACAATGCTGTTATTTGGTTTGTTCTGTAAACATCCAAGAAGGAGGCAAACCTAGTATTTGTACACGTTTCTGAAGAAAATACTAGAAACAGTGAAGGAAGGCTGTTCCCTAAAACTGTAATATTGATCAGCAATTTGCTTTATCTGTGGCATGTTTCTAGAACTCGTCTTCCTAGAGATGTCACCAAGTCATATGCGTTTCCTGTCTCTGGGGAGACAAAAGAGTGGGAAGGAAAAAAAAAAACTGCTTTTCCTTTTTAGGCCAGTCTTTAAAGGTAAATACTAATAATTAAAAAACAAACAAAAAAGCACCACCAACGAAAAAAAAAAAACACCTTGTAAGAAGATGGAGGTTCTATCCTAAGAGGGGTCTCTGGTAACTTGCCAGGTAATGTCTCTTCATCCACTGTAGTTTCTACTTGCCGGATGAGGTACTGACTGGTAGTTTGCAGTGGATCTTGAATATCTAAAGAAGAAAAGCTTGATTTAGTGGGGGGATTGTTTGTTTGTTTGTTTTTGACTCCCTAATCAAGAAAGCAAAGACGTGCTGCATTTCCATCTCTATGGTACAGTTATCCTAAGTTTACAGTAAGATCATGGAAGGCTGACTTTTTTTTTTTTTACATTAGCAGTGAACTTGGTAAGAAGCAGCAATGTTACAATGCAGCCTTTAACTGTGCCCTTAGCTGTAAAATTTCAGCTGTCAACAGATTTAAAAAGTGATGAACTAGATAAAAATATTCATCTCCTATGAAACTCTTGGGGTTTTGATTAAACTAAACTGAAATAAGATTAAAGTATCCAATAACTTCTCTTGCTTTAAAGTTATTCAAGTTTAGTAACTTAATTATTCTCTGGTTTGGAAGTGACCCAGACAGGTATTTCCTCTACAGTTTTCTCTTTTCAGTCTCAGGAAAAAGGGGGAGCTTTAGAGCAATTTCCATAACAGCACAGAGAGAAATTTATTCATGTGAATGTCTGGGTTGCAGGTTTACAAGCACCAAGTAATTCAAAGGAGAACAGGTTTAAAAACAAAACAAAATAAATAATAACTAGAATGTAGAAGAGTGAAATTTAGGTGTAAAAAATACGTCCCTGTTCATCCAGAAACTATTTTACTATGCAAAACACAGGAATAATGATGTTCTTTTGCCCTTGTAAAGCAGTGTGTCAACTATGGTTAAAAATATTATGTAACAGCTCAGAAGGATACCTTTTCCTGAGAGGTTGGGAAGTGTAAATAGCATGTCGTTGTCCCTTGGGATGGAATACAGCATGCTCTCTTTCAAAGGGACAGTGTAGTTTGAATGTCTAAGTACTCTCAGGTCCTTCACTAAAATATCTATTTCTGTCACTTCTTCCTGCTGAACCTGCAAGAGATGCAAACATATTGGTATTACTCAGTTTAAAGTACGGGTGAAGTAGGCTGGCAAAGAAAACCAATACATGACAGAAAACTCCAAGCTGTTAAGAGTTAGACATACAGATGTTGTAACATGAATCGCTATTCTTTGGTTTTACTTAACACACTTCTACAGCCTCTGGCACATTAGAATGCACGCTAAACAGACTGGGGCTGCCTCTCCCTGCAAAAACCTGTGGTAGTCAACCCAGGGGCTTTCAACCAAGTCTTATTATTATTATTTTTTTTAGCTTGAGCTTATATTCCTTTTCTTTGAAGTTGTATCATTCAGAGCAGGCAACAATGCAGTGTAGACCAACTGTGTATTCACATATGTAGTTCTTCTGCTACACGATGTAAAATAGAATATTTTCCTCTTCCTCCAATGATGCACTGGACCCATTTCATTGAATAATCACCGCAGGCATCGCTTACATAGAAAACATTCAGCATAACTACTGCTGGCATCAATAACTGCCGTGTGAGGCCAAGAACTGACAGAAATCCAGAGCATTTGAGTTAACAACTGCAGCATAGATCTATTTCTACAAAAAAAGGAATGCGGGATACAGTACAGTTTCACTCATGCTTTCAGAGCCATAGGTCAACTCTCTCCTTTTGCTTCTAACATGTGCAGAACAATGCAATGAAAAAGATGATTGTTACCGTCAGCTGATAACTAATGAGAAAGATGGAAAGCTTCCGACTTAAAGGAACAATTAAGGAAACAGCATGAGTTTTCTGGTCATTCTTACCAGGTGCCTGTGCAAACCTGATGTGCATTTTGATGTCTAGTTTGAGATCTGAAATACAACAACACTACTGCATAACCACTGAGCCAAAACAAAACATATTAGCCAACTGACAGTGGGATAAGAACCTCATTAAAAAAACTTCAAACCTCTCAGCGGGATCATCGTTTTCATTAACAGAGTAAAATTTTGACACGATGCATATCCCTGTGAGAAGTACTACGTGCTGGGCATGCAATTAGTTAAAGATCACTGTTATTATCATCATCCTCCTATAAAGAAATGCAGCAGAATATAAGACAGCAGCTCTATCTTCTATCCAGAACTTCCCTGGTTAGAAAAATAACTATAGCTTACAGGTGATTTTGAGAACTCAGTTCTGCACATTTCAAGCTCAGCTACAATTGTAGCTCCTCACATTCACCGGTATTTGTGCAAATACAGTTAGATTTTTTTTTCTTTGTTGCTGTTCATCTCAAAATCCATGTTCAACATCAAGATTTTTATTCAAATCAATTAATTAGCTTACATACACAATAGTCTAAGGCCAAGCCCTCAGATGGTCTTTCATAACAAGCCCACCTGCCTTAAGAGTTTGCTGCTGCAAGCTACGTGGTTGAAATGCTTTGTTAGTGTGGAATAATGGGGAAAAACTCAGGACTCAGTATGAACACATGGCTCTTTTATTAACTCTGTACATTACTTTGAAAATGCAATATTGCTTGTGAGTTTGACTTTCCTTGCATACATGCACATTTTGAAAAAGCATGTGACAGTTACTGATATTCTAACAACCTTAACCTAAAATAAGAATAGAAGTATTAAAACTTGAATTCTCATGAAACACCTCTGCTACTACACAGGTTGGTATTATCTTCCTCAGTACTGTGCTAGCTAGCATTAGATTATATACTTTGTGCTTTAACCACCATCCATATACATGTAAACCTTTAACTCTTGGTTACTATTTGCCTCTCCTAAATTCAAAACAAGCAAAGTGTTGTTTTTTTTTACCTGTCTTCCATCAATTTCTGTCACTTCTTCTTGAATGACAATCAGCTGCAAATCAGAGCTGGACGCCAAAGGCCACTCATGAACCATGATGCGAACACTGACAGTTCCCAGGCGCTGCCGATCTGCTGGGTTATCCAAGCTTCCATTCTCCACTGTTAAGACATAATGTCACAGTTTTCAAAGAGAAACCATCCCAACCAGAAGACAGAATTTTCCACGGGGCAAACAGATGCAACTCTGACATGGAGTACATGCGCCTTTGCACATGTAGCATCTGAATGGAAGAGTGATTACAACTACAGCAGACCACTAGAACTGGGTTTTAATGAAGAAATAGCTAGCAATGAAATTTGTTCCCTTTCATTTTAAATTGTTAGAGCTGGGGCTGGGAATTCATTATTTTATTTTGTAAGTGCTTCAGATTTTTTAAACGACTCAAATGCAGCTGGACTTGATGATCTTTTTAGGTCCCTTCCATATGAACCATTCTATTCTCTTCTATTCTCTTCTCTTCTCTTCTATTCTATACCAGAGATATCTTAACAGTTGTATCAAAGCCTATACCATGCTGATGTCCTTAACATTGCCAGTAACTGCTATTATAAGCGGTTGTAATCTGGAAAACAGATGCCCTGATTTTTACCAGTATATCACCAAACCAAACTCAGAGCAGGTCTCATGATATAACACAGCAGACAAAAGCAGTGCTGTATGATCCCCAAACTGAGGGAGCCTGCAAACAACGCGGCCTTTGGGGTTTGCATCTAAGCACCCTAAGCCACACTCTTTAGCTTCAACATTACTGCATTCTTATTTTAGTTGTCCAAAGGAGTACATAAGAGTAATGCCACAGCCCAGACAGCCCCTGCGTAAACATCTCGATTCACACAACATTCTTCCTCTCAACACCAAAAGAAATGTTCTCTCCAAAATCATCATCCTGGAGATAGTTGCCTGACTTGCATCGCCCTTTCCTCTAGTGGCCACCAGAGACCTGTTGTTCCCGGGTTCCAGTGTTTCAGCTCTTTTCCACGCACGCTGCTTATTATGCTAGACTCCAGGTGAGTGGTGCTTCCCTCATGCCTGTATTTTCTGCACCTCCCTCACTCGCCCCCATTTTCATATGGGACTGTGACACCTCAAACTCTCTTCCTACCAAAAAGCTTTCAGCTATTCAACGACCTAATACTCCACACGTACGCTGAGAACTGCCTTTCTGCCCTCCATGGTTCTGCATAAACGTGGTATCCTTCTCCCACGTACCATGCCTCTCCTTCAGGTGCGGGCGTGCTGGAGCTGAAGCACAGCAGCGGAGGTCAGGGAGATCGGTCCCTGACGCAGACCGCGAGGTACATGAACTGACGCTCAGCTGGCCCCCGTTTCTAAGCCACAAGTGCTGCGTGTCACCTGCAGTGCTAGCTTACCAGGCACCGGGGGAATGCTTGACTAGTGTCCTTCAGTTACGCAGTAATAACTCCATGTGCTCATCTGCGTAAGGCTATGACCCCCTTCCTCATAAAGCTATTTATCTTTTTTAAATGTAGAAAAATCCTTTTTGGAACCACTTAGGAATATCTTACATTGTGAAAATAAGTGGCAGAAGGAAAGAAAGAGGGGCTATTCCCAAGAGGTGTAAGCTAGAGCACTGACCTGTTTGCTGAATGCTTTCTGAATTGTAGCAGCAAGCAGACATTAAAGGACCAAAGCCACAAATATCCCAAGCAGCTGAGGCTCCCTGTGGTTCAAATGTTTCATGTGTCTGCGTCAGGCTGCTCAATACCCCCTACATGCAACAGAAGCTGAAGATGCTCACCCATCCAAAATTGGCTTTGTGGGAACTTGAGGTGGGGATATCAGTGCCAAGCACAATGTAACAACACTGTCAAGAGAGTACTACTCAGGAGACTTGGTCTCTAAGGTTCAAGAGCATGAATGTTTGGCTCAATTTTGATATTACATGCAGATAATCAGGAGTAATTTTTCCACTCTGTTAACAGGTAATGAGTATCTCAAAATTCCTTCAGCCTTTTACAAACATTATCTGAATCTGTTGTGGAGAATTTAGTTAGTAAATAGTATAACCGTCACTTTACAGGTAACAGACAGAAGTACTGTGTCTCCCAAACATGGAGATGGACAATTCCATGTTCCTAACTCCCAGGTCAAATCAGTATATTTCCTGCTGTTTCAGATTCGCAGTTGTAATTGTAGCCACTGCAAGCTATAGAACTATGATTTGGGAAATTAACAGGAACTACTGAACAGGAGCATTCAGCGTTTCTCAGAATTAGTCAATACAATCATATCTGTTTTTCTGGAGTCAGTTATCTTATCGGTATATGACATTTTGACATGTTTTTCTGTCCTAGGATAGAAAACACAGAAGCAATAGGAATATATCTATCCCAGAAACAGACAAATGAATTAGTGCTCTCCCACTTCAGAAGAGAAATAGTGTCAAATTAATAATTGATAATATTTGGGAAGGAAGGGTTCAAGAGACAAGGTCATGGCTCAGAGAAGCAATTTAGAAAAGCATTAGTACCCTCTAAGTAAACGTCTGAACGTAAAAGGAGGATGACCTCAGAAACCAAGCTAGAGACTGCTGCACCTGATTCATCAAGAGATCATTCGGAATACAGCAGCACCTTAAATCAAATAGTTTAATGGCCCTTGCTTAATTAATTATACAGTATGCTCTGTGTATCTCAAAAATCACAGTGGTTTCTGGTCTTTCACAAAAGGTGTAGCATTGAATCAGGGGAAAAAATAGCAGTTTCAACATCATTTGAAGTCATTGACCGCTACAGGACACTAGCAAAACTGCAGTATTTTGTGCTATAATATCCTATCCTGGAGAAACTTCTTTGTCCACTAAAGACAGACAGGAGATAACTAAAAGATCTACACGAGATAACTAAAAGATCTTTCCAACGCTTATTCATATTTTTGCTATTGAATCTCTTTTTGGATATATGCCAACCAGCCTGGGGACACAGCCATTAGCAGGGTGGAGTTGCATCCTTCTGTTTACATTGTCTAGCTTGTAGTGCAAAACACTCTTCTGAAAAGATAAGCAGAGTCTCAATTTCTGATTAAACCTTTTCATGTAAGCATATGAATGTGACTTGAGAACAAGGCAGTAAGATTTTTTCCACCCACATCAGTTGCAAAATTCTCCTAATTCGGGAAATGATTTGCTTCTACAATGCTGAAGTTTGCAGAGTACAAGAACGCGCAGTCTTTGTAAGCTTTGGTTACTAGATAGCAGGAAGCAAAGTACAGCAAGAAAAAAAAAACGAGAATACTCACATATTACTGTTTGACATGTTATGTGGGCAACCCCGCTTTTCATAGGAAAATCATTTAGATATACCTGTCCATTAACATAGGTGATATTAAAAACAACCTGAAAGACAGACAGACAGAATGAATGTGCGGTCCTGCCCCTTTGCTACAATTCTGTTCTCAGAGGAACACAATTAATACTGACTGAAGTCAGACAAAACAATATATTCGTATCCAGACACAGATTTTGTTTCACTGCATATTAATTCATTGAATAAATAGAGAATAAATGAAAAAACTGACAAACCTGTCCTTTGTGAAATTCTCCATTGCTTTTCAACATCATAACATTGACTCTGATCATTTCCTGGAAAACAAGGAAAAGAGATGTAAGTTTCTGGGAGAAAACTCATAAGCTGCTATAGGCCACAAGCAACTTGCACACGCTGTCCTGACAGAATGGCAACGTCCAAGTCCCAGAGCACGTTGCCAGGCTTTCCACCTTGCAAACAGAAGGAGGAGGAATATGCTTACTTGTTCCAGGTAAGGGTTCTTTTTTCCTCTCTTTTTTAATAAAAAGGATTGATGAGAAAAAATGGCAGCTTCCCCTTTAAGTATAACACATTTTTAAAATAAAGACAAAATAATAATAATCAAGCAAAATTCTCAGAAGAACTTGTTATACGTGGATATAATGGAAAAGAAGTCTCTCATATTAGCTGAAAGAGAATAGACAACACAAGATAAAATCAGATTCTGGGTCTCTGTGAAGTTCATTAAGCATTCCACTTAGTCTTCAAGGTGAAGTATAATTTAATGCGCGTTAGCCTATACTAAAGAACACTCATTTTTGTCAGCATCAACGGTAATCCTGTTCTTTTTCTTTGGTTATCATTCCCAACTTGTCACACAGGACTCTTCCAAACCCATAGCTAATAGGGATTTATTTCCTTCTTTCAAACCTCTATTGCTGTAATTTATTGTTTCCCTCACTCTGCCCTCTCATTTCATCCTTGTGATTTCAGGGGTTCTCTTGCAGATGGGACCTCAAATCTCCCAAGCCTGCCCCCTGACAAGGCCAATATACAGAAACCAAACCTCTCTTGGACATAGCCAAATGTGATGACTGTCACACTGCTTTCCTGAGTCATCTCCTCAGAAGTAATGTTAAATTCTCTATTTGCCTGTTGGGAGCCTTAAATGGTTCTATCTGTGCTTAATTTTCCTCTGGAAAACTCCTCTCTGTACCTTCAGCATCTTCTTTATCTCTGTGTTTGAGTCATAGTTTCACACCGAACAACTAAAATGTGAATTGTGTCTCGAAAGAAAGTAGAACTTATCAGAATTTAAAATGAAGGAATGAATGGCTTTCAGTTTTGGATTTTTAGGCAGGAAATACTTGGAGCATACAGTACCTAGCACAAGATAGTGCCAGTTCATGAACAGAGAGCTTCTGAAGCACAACTACAATATAAAAATTTCCTTAAAACAGCAGGTGTTAATCAGTACACAGAGGTAGCCAGAACTACCACAAACTGAAAAACATCTAAATCTGATTCAGCAGAAATCCGGCTTCATATAAGAAGCATGGTTTAAAATCCAATACAGATTTAAACTAAAAAAAAGCAGATTTAAAAAAAAAAGAAAGTAATTTCCTTTGGTTGGAAATGAATTATCATTGATGTTTCAGATGTATTTGTCAAGTCAGTAGGAAAATTCTCTGGCCAATGAGACCAAAAAGAAAAATCTCTATGCCCTTCGTAGGAAATGGGTGTTTATGCTGACTTTTCTCCAAAACTCAAATCTGAGTTATTCATATTAAATGAAAATTATCCATTTACTTAGAGAACTGGAAGTTTATTACTGAAAATATAAACCAGATTAATGATATAACTGTAGGATGTAATCTATTCTGTCATCCTGTTACTTCCTCAAACCATGTTTTTCCTCATGTTTTAAGAATGCTGTATATTTACAACAAAAATACACTAAACTTTTAGCACTTTATCGAGCATTCAGAGCTGCACTTCTTTTACATCCCCAAGCTGCATAACAGATTATCAAAACTTGGTGCCATGACTTCCTAGTATTTTCTGTCTTCTGGGAATTCAAAGGGCCCAAAGGAGGAACCTTCCAGGCAGTCTTAATATTCCTTTAGTTTTTAAGCTTTAAATCTGAGCTCCTTTACTCAGAAAGTATTTTGCAATCTTTTTTCAACATCTACAATGTGACTCACAGAGATTACTAGAAAAAGGAAATGACCGATACACAGTTACTACTGAAAAGAAGGAAACCCCCCTGCCTTTTGTTTTAATCAAATGCTGTATTTGAAAACAAAGGGCATAGGGCAAAATAGATATGCTCAGCAACCGAGCACTACATGTGATGATTCATTTTCTTCCAAGACAGCTGTCAATTCTGTGGACTTAGCATCCAAAAGCAAGGTCATGAATGCCGGTATATACTTAAAGCTCACACTTGAAGAGCATATTACATGTTTAGGAAATTAAAATATTTAGGTGGTACACATCCACGGTGTCAAATTTAGAAGAAAACAGATCACAGCATGCAGACAGGTGAGGCAGCTGAGCTGACCTACGGGCTCGCTCCCCTGCTGCTAGGGGACTGCAGCCCTCCCCTGCCCGGCACACATCCCTCCCTCTCCCTCGCGCCAAGCCAGCGACCCGTTGCAGCCCATCACATCGGCAGGAGACCCCTCACATTTCTGCCGGCCGGTCCCCACCGCCGTCCCCCAGCTCCTCCTCTGTATATCCATAATGGCATAGCTCATTTTTTCAGGCTAGAAACACTTGCTCCTGAGCCATCATATGGTCTCGTTTTGCCAAAGCGCTCTCACAAGACTTGGTGCCAGTCTTGCTGTGAAACATTTCAAGCAGATCCCAAAGTTTTGGTGCTAACAAATAACTGGTTTCCAATTGTTCTTGCTCCAAATCTTCGCAAACAATACAGAAACATCTCAAGGACCAGAGGAAGACCACCTTTTCCAGAGTAAGAATCAACTGTATTGAACAAAACTCAGAGGGGCCTGCTGTGGCCAGCCCTCCTGACCCTACGTGCCCCACACCAGAGTCTACATGAGGACACGAGCCACCAGACACTTGCCAAACACGACGAAAGGCAGGGCAGGAGGCTCACCCGCCGCAGGGAGCGTGTGGAGCACGGCATCCCCCTGTTAACTCAACCCCAGTGGCAGCCCCTCGATGTCTGCTCGAGGCTGAGTGCTCGAGAGCCACACGTTGTTCACCTTGCTGTGCTGGGAGGATACAACAGCAGCTCTGGTATCGTGCTGTCATGATGAACTGCCTGGGCAGGCAACCCACACCTGTTAGAAAGTGCTCCCGAATGGGACCATCTAACCGTCCTTCCAGTTCCAGGCGTGAAGACTCACGGGCTTATGAAACATCCTTTAATTTCAAGAGAAAACATTTGATTACATTAGCATAAAACTTGCTACTTAGAAAAAAAAGAAGCGCTTTACAGATATGCCTTATGGCTATATACCTCAGTACTAAGAAAAGTAAGTAACTCCACATCATTTATTTTGTGCGTCAAAAACAATTAAGCCAATCCTGCAGTAACGAAGCTGCTGAGTACAGGACACGGGCCCTACGCAGTAATCCACAATAGTGCTCTTTTGAGTTCTGGAAAAGCCTGAACTATGAGTAAAAAACTTGTTTGTATAACTTACAATACATTTTTTAGTATTAACAACATCATAAACGGTCATATAAATCTCAGACGGCCTTGTAATTTAAAACATTCATTGGAATATTTGAGAAAGCTGCTCTTTGACAGGGTCAGAATCGAAGGACAGCCCCACAAAGCAATTTGGATCCTGAGGAATGAAAGCACAGCCTGAACTTACCACTGGCACCCATCCCATCACTCACAGCACCTTAGCCCCACCCTGTGCTGGCGAATACCTTCACACAACTCTCCAATTTACACTAGAAATTGCCCCATCACTCTTAATGCCATTATAGGATGTAGATGCGTCTCCTGAGTTTTCCTACGACTTCTAATTGCTTTTTTAGTGCTCCAGCAGTGATATTTACAGCGGTAATGGCCACAGTACCTGTAAAGAGGACAGCACTTCTACCGCAAATGTATGTCATTCTCTTCTTGGAAAGCTGGGCTATGGCAGTAATAGTGTGCCAATGCACATTACAAGATTTTTGTGAACTAATGAATTTTTAAACCTGAATCAAAAGCGATAAGCAGGTAGTGATCATTTTCTAATCCCTTCTCTTTCGCCATGTGCTGCAACAGAACCCAGGAGAGTTAAGTGGGGCAGCACAACACAGCAGGAGCAGCAGAGCAAGATGACAGAAAGAATATAAAAAGCATCTGACATAATCTAAAAGGGAATATTCAATATTTCTTAAAGACTCCCCACCCCAATGCCACACAAATCTCCAGAGAATGCTTCACCCAGCCCTAGGCTTTTACGAGACACGCCACACAAGACAAAGCTGTCTGGTCTAATCGTGCAGGACCTTCAAGCAGATCCGACTGCAGGATCACGAACAAACCTCCTCGGCTGGCAGCAGGGACCTGCCGCAGCGCGCCGTGCAGCTTCTCCCCGCGCGGGCTGACTGCTAAGTGCTGCACGAGCGCGTGGCTCGCACAAAGCCCGTGCCCAGGCTGAGCCGCGACCAGCCGGCCGCCTGAACGCACAGCTGTTCTCTCTCGAGGCCCTGCCGGCGCTGGCAGGCTGGGACGCGGCGCGGGCAGCGCGAGGAGCAGATGGCACGATGCCCGGCAAGACGTACGGGCAGCGGGCGGACAGACGTTCCCCGCGCAGCAGGCACAGCTGGGATCTCCTGTCTGCAATACGAAGATGTCAAGGCCAAGGAAGGTTGCCAAACAGGTAAGAAACAGAACTAAAATCTGTTTCTACATTTGAAAAGAGATTGTGGGAAAGAGTGTTCGAACAAACCAGAAACTAACATCCAAAATCATAGCACTGGAGTCCCAGCATTCCCATGGAAAACTGGCTCCAGAGAGGGTAACTGTTTATTTGCAACCTGGGGTTCTGTTCTAGTCCTTTCATCAGACTCAAAGCTACATTGGAGGATGAGTCTCAGCTGGCAGTCAGGCATAGCTGAGTTAAGAAATAGCCATGGTACAGCCCTTGACAAGTTTGCAGGACAATAATTAGCCTCTCACATTTTACCAAATTTTAGTACAAAATCTCCCCGAAGAAGGTTTGATGTTACTAAACTACATGACAATATTTAGGATAAGACAATGAAATCCAGTATTTGCTTAAGTAACTAAAGGTGAACTATCCTTGTTAATATACAAATCTAACACAATGATGCTTTTGCTTCCTTTACTTTTCTGAACAAGACGAAAAAAAGCTTCTTTGCTTTGCGATGACTCAGAGTATAATATTGCTTATCCCTTCCTCCTGCATATGTTGCTAGAACTAATCGCCTTTGCTTTCTCCCTGTTAAATCAACTAACACTATGAATATTTTATCAGGCGTTTTAAAGGCGAACACTTAGTCTCACATCATCAGAACACAGTTGCACCATACTGCTTTAATTTCATCAAATATACATGGAAAGATGATGTGGTACTTTTTAAGTATAAAGTTCAGAACACGTGCCAGGCTAGCATAAGGCTATGAAAGAAATACTTTAGCATGTCACTATTAACAAGTTTCTTTGATTAAAATACATTACACCCCCTGAATACATACTCGCATGGCTGATGTAGTGAAGATTACTTTTTTCTGTTGTGAAACAATCTATCTACATAGACGTTTCTTGCAGCCAACAAACAGAATGAAAAAAATGTCTTTCAAGTAACTGCACTAAAAAATTCTGGTAGGCATGTAAGCCTTCTCAAAAGAAAACAGTTAAATCTAAATTATCTAGAGGCAAATGGAATAAACAGACATCATAGCATTCAGCCCACTGTGCTTTTAGCCAGTTCCTATCAGCACATTAAAAAATAATCTAAAACACAGAACCTAATTCTTGACCTAGCATCAGGAAAGCATACTACTTTAATGGAAAGATCAGTTTCTTGTTGCGTTATTCCCTGCCTTTTTTCTTTTTTTAATTTATGCCTAATATCAATCAATCTGTAATCCAATTTTGCTGTCCAAATTTCAGGAAGAGAAAGCCAAACTAAAGCACACATGCTGATGTTTCTTTTTTTAAAAAAAAAAAAAGCCCAGATTTCAAAACAGCTTATTTAAGAAACGACAAGTATTGCACAACAATGGAGGCGTTCACATTCCGGAGCTCAACAAAAGCGTTTCAGACTTACAAAACGCAACTGCACACACTTTATTCCCAAATTCCAAGGTCTCTCCTCAATCCTTCCATTACAGGTCCTGTAACATCATGGCCATCAACTTGGAGGTAAACTTTCATATCGTTCACAAGAACTACAAAATGTGAAGCTATCGAAGTATTCTGCCAGTGTACTCTCAGGATTACGGAGTGCCCAGGCATGGTAGCCAGCCAGAGAAAAGCTTAAAAGACCACCTGCAGTCCCAAACCTTTCTGAGGAAAGATCCTTCCAACCCCATGCCAAGCCTTGTTAAGTTTGTGGCCTCTGAAGCCAGCCCAAGAGTGCTGAATTCCCTGCTCTGCCTGTTCCCTTCTCCCACCAGGCTGCTACAAATCAGCTCCTGCTCAGACAAGAGCAACTCTTCTACTCAAAACTCTTGCAAGTCGTGGTGTTCCTTCCACATCAAAAATGATCCTGTATGTACAAAAACAAGCCGTGCAGAAGGAAACATGAGCTCTTATTTTTGCTTCTTTTACAAGCAAACAGCACTGCTATGCTCCTCAGGGATTACACCCCAGTTACTCCATCCGACTTTACTAGCACTCTGAAACGCACCTACCCTATTTCTGACCCCAAGCCGGCTTCCACGTAACCAGCTCAGGCATCTCAGCACCATGCTCACTCATACCTTTGGATCCAAAGACAGCATGAGCAGATGTGCCTCCACACCTTGTTATCATTGCCAGCTGTGGGAAACAGCTTTAACACTATGGAGCTGAAGTTTTGGTGTGAAAGTGTGACAGTTTCTGAGTAGAAAAAGGTAAGTAAGAGCGCAGGTTTATATTCTGTTGTTACTTCTGCTTGGCAAATTCCATACAGTGCTCCTTTCCTCAGAGGGGAATAAGCAAAGTACATGAGGACTGAGCTTTTTCTGTTCGCTCATACTTCAGTGCACCTGACTTCAAGCACAGGTGCACTTTTATAGATGCCTGAAGATCTAGATCCCCATTTTGAAGAGCTAAGCCCATCTCTCTTCAAAGGTTCACAAAGAGAAGCAGAGACCAGGAAGTGAGCCCAGGAATCCTGCTTCGCAACACAGGATGTGCCAGTGCAGGGCCTGCGCCGGGCTTTCTTGGAATGGCTTCATTCAAATGAAGTAACTCTGGAGGAAAAGAAGCCATAACAAATTCACTCACGTGACAGCAATTTTGCATTGGCTAGACAAGTGACTACAAACCCGACAGAGCTCTTCCCTCTTCGGGGTCTCACACCTGGGAGGTCACGATTATTAGGATTAGAGGATATATTTAGTCATGACTTAAGCACAGACACAAAAGTACCTGCTTCTCTTCTGTAATTCTAGAGGTCACAGCTCACCCGTGTCACAGCACATCGTTTCACTCCCACTGAGAACATCTCTACATAGTACCAAAAAATCCCTTCCACTCTTCAAAAAGCCCCCAGATTTAACTGGAAACGAATCTTACCAAGATACAGCGTGGATTCTGGATGGGGAAAGCAGACAGCATAGTGCCCCGCAATACGCTGATACATCCAAAACCCTTTGTGGGTTCAATTCACGAGTACAGAAGTCACCAGGAGGAACCGTGGACCTGACACGCCGCGCACTCCTGCGGCACGGAGCCGCTGCGATGTGGCCAGACGCGCACAAAACCCAGGGCGGATCTATCCAACTGCACTGCACAGAAATAACTTTCTCCCGCCTCGACCTGCCGGGTGTTTGTTTGGCACAGAAACCGAGTACAAGCGAACCGCTGAAGGGAGGGAGGGAGGAAGCACGGCCGGGGAGCTCGGTCCCTTCGTGCCGCTCCAAGCCAACAGCGGGCCGAGGTCCGCGGCAGCCCGCCGGGCGCAGC
>VXAA01007382.1:779975-810382 GCA_013399115.1 Anseranas semipalmata
TTTATAAAATTTTTTGTTGGCTGGGGGGGGGGGGGGGGGGGTATCCAAGTAAGATTTGGAAAATAAGAAATAATTTTTGGCCATGGGTTGGTATTAACTAGTTTTTCCCTTCAATTTTTTCAGAGTGGCAGAATAGGAGCAGATGAGGAAATTGATGACTTGAAAGGACGGTCTGCAGATGAAATAGAAGAAGTTCAGGCAGAAAAAGAAGCAAAAACTCGTGCCATACTTCTGGAAATGGTGAACATCTGTTTGTATTTACCTTTACCTGAAGAGATGAAAAATTTAGTGTAGTGTTAGTTTCACTGATTTAAAAAACAGCCCCCCCAAAACCCCACAACTATTTGTTTCTCTGTTCTTTTGTCAAAACAGTAAACTTCTCTGACAGCGTCATGTGCTTAACCTCTTTTCTGGAATCTATTTCTTGCTTGTGTTATTTTGGTTCTTTCTGTTATCAAACTAATGTACATTTACCTTTTTATTAGTGTATTATGTAAAAGGTGGAGATAAATTGTTTAAATATCACTAGTCTTTTATTCAGGTTTTGCAAAGAAGTGCTGCAATTCAACAGGAGGTGTTGTGCGTATTTGTGTTTTCCTCTGGAACTTACCTTTAATGAGGGAATTTTGATGAGAGGCTGCAAACATCAAAATTGTGTGTACTGTAAGCAAGCATTGTCTCTTCGTAAGCGTGAATGCTGGCTCCCTTCTGTCTATCTGAACAAAGTTGTGTAATTGTAACTTCTCATCCTTATCGACCTAGAGTGAACTGAAGTTTAGGATAGCTGTTGCCAGGCTTCAAGACAGTGTGAGTTTATCTTAGGTACAGACAGAGACTGAGGAATGGGTCCAGTCCATTTTATTTTTATAACAGAGTAGCTCGTGGCTCTAAAAGTACGCTTTCACCTTCTATTCTTTAAAAAAAAAAAAAAAGAGTTAAGCTTTACATCAATTAGAACTGAGTATTGTTATGTTATGAACAGGGAAAGCAAGGTGGGAAAATATTTGTGACTTTCCTGAAATCCCAGTGGTGGAGTCACAAATAGATTCAATCATTTCTAGCTTCTTTAGAAAATACTCTTACTGTGACATTGAGTGAAAAAAATATTTTATTAATTTTTGATTTTGTGATAAGAACGTGTGAAATCATCCAAAAGATGTGTTGCCGGTGTGCTTGTGGCAGCAAAATGTACGGAACTTCAGGCAGAAATGATGGAAGTCTATTTCTGTATCCCACAGGTGGGAGACTTACCAGATGCAGAAGTCAAGCCACCAGAAAATGTGCTGTTTGTTTGTAAACTGAATCCTGTGACCACAGATGAAGACCTGGAGATAATATTTTCACGATTTGGTCCAATTAAAAGGTAATTATCGTACTGTGAAAAAGAAAACCTTTGAAACTGAACTTGATACCCATCAGTTTATTTAGGTTTGGCTGTTAAGTAGTAGTCTGATGTCTCTGGAGATTTATCCCTGGCCAGATGACAGATCACAACAATGGTGATACAAAGTCACATCTAGCTATCTGAATATCCTGTCTCCAGCAGTGGCTTTAAGTGAAAGCAGAACAAGGAAGGTGTATATGATACTCTCTCAACACCTTTTCTATTTATTCCTAGAGCTGTAAATGCTTTATAACCTGTACTATTATCAAGTTGATGATTTCACAAAAAAATTTCTTACAAATTTTAGAATCTTACTCTTTAGTGGTAATTGCCAGCTCAGAGCTTTTTTTACAGTGCACAGTTAGGATCCCCCCACCCATGCTTATCCTACTGCATTTATCTACATTGAATGTCATTTGCTTTTTTTTTTTGGTCAGTTGGGCTCCCAGGAACTTTGCATTTTTTTTCAGTCTTTACCACCTTTAACAGTTCAGTATCATCAGCAAACTCCATGGGTGACCTCCCTACTTTCTCAGTGAGAACTGACTATTTACTCTGTCTTGCACATTTTTATTGATACAAAGATCTTTCTTATGCCATTACTGCTTAGTTTGACCAAAACCCTTTGGTGCAGGAGTTTATTAGAATTTCCAGAGAGATTTCAAAAGGCTGCGTCTGGTGGATCACTATCATCCGTAGGCATGTTGACCCTTTCAAAGAACTTTAGTTAGGTTTATTCACATGGTCTTGAGTAGTTCCTATTCAGATGGCCACTAAATCAGTTCTGTGTCAAGTTTCTACCAGTTTGTGCAGTACCAGCAGCAGGCACACAGACCTGCAGTCTACCAGATCCGTCACGAGACTCCACGGGGGGGGGGGGGATTGAAGTTGTGTTTTCCATCCTTACAACTGGAGCATGATTTTTGGATGTCCTAGAGATTTTTTACAATTTTTTTTTTCCTCTATCTGTTTGTTTAATAAACACTTCTGCAGACCTTCCACTTTCAGATAGATCCTCTGAATAATCCACAAAGAGAAAGCTTCTTGTACAAGACAGCCTTACCTTCCTCTGAATTAATGGCTGCTGCAAAGAATTCATATAGCTTATCTGAATACCCTTGTTTTCTCCTTTTTCTTTTTGTCTTGGTCATCTTTTAGATTGTGTGTTAAATCCTAATATGTCAGCTGCTCAATGTGCACAAAGGAGGTTTAAGTCTCACATTAATATCCTATTTACTGCACTTGTTGCCTGTTTGACCTCCTTCATCATATTGTGGTCAGAATTCTCATGCTGTATATAAGAGTTTGGTAATATTGATACGATACTGTAATTATTCCTATTTTACTTCTACCGATCCAATCCTTTAGGCTTCATATTTTTCCCCAGTGAAGTGCCTGATAAGATGGCTGCTAATGAGGTGCCTGCTAAGAAGAGAAATTTGTCACGTGATGCCTGTTTAACCTTTCCTTAGATGACTGTAAAAACAGAACGTGAGGTTTATTGTCTTTTATTAGTGAAATGCAAAAACTCAATCACAAGCAGTACTGTTGGAAAATAATTTTGTTTCATTAATCCGAAATTCATCCCTAGTTCTACAGTTCATCCCTAGCTCACAATTCAAGTTAAGGACTTGTGAGCTAAGTGTAATAATTACTTACTCAAGTAATATCACATGCACTTTTCCTGTGTAGTGACATTGACGTCAGTAGGGGTCTCAGAATCAAGTGTTAAAATACCTTTGAGGTCTGTTTTTCTGTTTCATTTATTTTTTAACTGTTACTCTCCCTTTTAAGCCATGCTTACTTGTCCTACGCTTCTTGCTCCCAAAGCACTGACATTTTAATTTCATGCCAATTTTTCAGCTGTGAAGTGATTCGAGACTGGAAGACTGGTGAATCTCTTTGTTACGCTTTCATTGAGTTTGAAAAGGTATGGGTTTTAGTTATGTTGTGTGTAGATTCTGATTATGAAAGTTCATTTTCCGTATACTTCCATTAAAGGAGAACAGTGAAATCTTCAAGTGTGAGGTAGCTAACATTTTCTCTTACTGACTTAGTTGCAGAAGTTGTAGGTCCTAAATCAGGCAAAAATCTTTATTTATCCAAGCAATACAAATATATGCTTAGCTGGTCTTGAAACCAGCAGGTTTGGAGCAGGTCTCTTTTTTTTCCTGGAGCACATTAGGACTTTCAAACAGTTCTGAAGAGTTAAAGAAGGGAATGCTAGCAGAAAATGGAGGAGTGCTGCATAAAGACAGAAGGGAGTATGAAAGAAGGTAGATAGCTGTCCATAGTACTGTGCTACAGTACTTACTGGGTTTGTAAATGGTGTTAGCTTCATCAACATGCTGCTCTTACTGTGTCGTTGATAGTAAAAGTTCTCTTGATTGTGCATAGCTTCTTGCTAGAGACTTTCTGATAGTCTCTGTAATCTGTGAAGAAAACTGGAAAACACTGGAAGAGTGAGAACACTTTCCTTTAGCCTACTTGTGTACTTAAAATGAAACTTTTGTTAGTTAAGTTGTTGTTGCCCTTGGCAAAATTTTAAATGAACTGAAAGAACTGAATTTGAAATGTTTACACTGGGGCAAAGCATAACTATTTCTTTTGAAATGGCACAATGCAAAAACTTCTGTGGTTTGGACAATTTTAGAAAAATACGCTGTGTGGAATGTTCATTGGGAAATGTGTGCCATTAAGCAGTTGAGTTTGTGTTTGAGCTCTTCAGTGAATACTCCCATGAAATAATCATGACTCAAAAATTTCTGGAAACATTGATATCAGGAGGAAGACTGTGAGAAGGCCTATTTCAAAATGGACAACGTGCTAATAGACGACAGACGGATACATGTGGATTTTAGCCAGTCTGTTGCAAAGATTAAGTGGAAAGGAAAAGGTAGGTACATGTGTGATTCTTTGACCCTCATAATTTATTAAGTCATGACTTCTAAACTATAAATATTTATGTAAAGAGAAGCAATTGTTAAAAGCTTAAATCATCTCATCTTCCGGGATGTAAATTTTCCTGGCAGCATAATAACATAGAGCAACAAGGTGTCTAACTCTTCTCTTCTTTTGTGCCATAAGAAAGAGTAGAAGGGTTTTACTTCTGCTACATTAACTGGCTAGGTCAGAAACAAAAAATTACATTTCCATGGATTGCCTTTCAGTGGTTATATTTTTGCCAGTAAATCACATGTTCCTATCTCAAACTAAGTGGTGCTTTTGGAGACGCTTGTGAGGAACATAATATGGCAGTACCTTGTTGCTTTCTAGCTTCTTTTCATTATTTACTGTATGACAGTTGGGTGTACACAAGAAAAAGTGAGTATTCAGGCCAGGGATTTCCCCTCTTCACCTCCTGTATATCAAGCAGATTGTATAGCTTGTATATTAAAAAAAAAAAACAGTTTCAGATGTTTGAGGATATTTTGGGAAGAAAAAGATTGACAGGAGAGATGGGTACAGTGGTTGTTCAGGACACGAGGAAAACACTCGGCTTGAAAAGGTGACTGTGCATTGCAGTGGTGATGTTCTTCTTGCTCTTCTTCGCCCAAAAATGTAGCAAGCGCTCAGTTGTCTGCATAGGATTACTCCATGCTGGGGAGTAGCCATGGACACTGAGATGCTAGAACCTGGCCAGCACTGAGCTGAGATGACTTTGTACGATGCTCTGCAGCCCATCCTGTATTAACTGAATTGCATGGATTTTTTTTCTTTGTCTGGGGTAACTTAAGTCTAAATTGTCCTAAATATTGGATAGCTAACTATACTGTCATCTTGTTGTGCTTATCTGGTACCCATAAAATGACCTAGGGGAAGTATTGTGCTACCTTCAGTAGCTGTTTCTGACCTAGCCAGTTAGTATTGCAGTTTCAAGTGTGACCGGGAGATGGCAGCATGTTGCTATAGAATAACATCAGTCTGTGAGCTGCTATTGCCAAGGGAACGGATGGAAAATGAAGTCTCTGATGCCCTTCTTAAATCAAGATATAACGATTTTTTGATAGCTTAGGAGTTCAAATGGAGACCTGTAGCTGTCTCAGAGGTTTCCCTTTGTGCACCCCAGAGCAAAAAGTCATTTAATAGTGAGAAATAGTCCATAGGCTTTTACAGTAACAGTAATTTGTCACAAGACCTGTAATCAAAGAGAGACTAAAACAGTTGCTAAATCCTGCTTTGTGATCCTGTTCATGCTTTGTCTCTATTGGACATGAGTGAGGAGAAAGCCATAATTTGTTTAATGAGATCTGCAAGCAAGAGAAGCACAGAGTCATGACTTGTCCTATACTCTTCTACTCTGTTATCCAGATGTCAGTGTTGTTTCTAGAATTATATGAATCTCTGTAGGGTTAGGAAGATCCCTTGATTGCTTTTTTAGTTGGAGTGATTTGAATGTATTTTTCTGTGGACAGGTGGGCAGTATACCAAGGATGATTTCAAAGAGTATGAAAAGGAACGTGACAAGCCTTCAAAATTTGCTCTGAAAGAGAAGGTAAAACCAAAGCAGGAGTATCCTTTTCTCATCAAATGTATTTTTTTGCACCAAGTAGAGTTTATGAAAACAGTCTGGAAAAGACTTCTTATTCTTAAAGCTTGCCAAGTGGTTATTTTTGCTGCTGCTTCATATAACCACCTAGTGTTTGAGATGGAATTAAGCATTTTGTCTTTTTCATTTGATGACTAGGGTGAATTTAATCAAGTCGGAATATGTTGTCTCATTTCCATGTTGCATGCAGGTAAATAATGTTCCCAGATTAAAGCCATGGAGTGACATAAGGCATAAGAGAGTTTTAAGTAACTCACATGGGCTCTGCTGCATCCGGAATGGGACAGTGGTAGTAACTAAATCATGTTCTGCAATCCTACTTTGCTTGTGGTGGGCATGAGAGAACAGAAAACTGTAACATGTTCAGAGATCTGCAGGTCGGAAACAAAAAAAGAGAGAGTTGGGACCTGGCTGTATTGTTTGACAGGACAGAATTCAGTCATTTTAGCACAGCTGATTTTTTTCAATACCTGTATGTCTTCATAAACCTCCCTCTGATAAACTGGGATTTGTTTGCTTCATGAACTTCTGTGTTCTGATATTTATTGATACTAAGTAATAAATCTGTCCTTAACCAACACCATCAGTGCCAAGTATGACCTTGTGCTAGATGAGGAAGAAGAAGAGTCTCAAACAAGTCAGTCGCAGTTGGCTAAAAAACAAAAGAAGAAAAAGCACCACCACTCTGAAGACGAAGAGGATGACAAGAGGACCAAAAAATACAAGGTGCTTACCTCTTCTCACATTAATGATTTAACTTTATACTAGTTTATTATCCTCGTAAGGGAAGCCAGGAAAAAGAAGTCTGATTTTGAACTGAGGACTTGGTGTGCAAAGTCCCATAAAATACAGCAGTTGTAAATGTACAGAAGGCTGATGTCAGTATCTGATTATGAAAGTGGTTTCCCAAATCTTTCTGGACTTTTGAAGTTTGGCATGTCTGAATGGCCTTTTGCCAAAACAGCAAGAGGCAGCATAGCCTCTCATAAAGTAGGAGATCTTCAGCACTTTGAACCTGTTGTTCACATATTCCCAGTCATAAACCAGAAGTTAATGATATTTCATGAATGCAAACTATTTTTTATTTTCTTGCCAAAACTACGTGCGTTGGCTTTCTCCCATGTGGAATCATGGGAGAAGCAGTTTCTTTGCATTGTCTGTTTATTTTTTCTTAATTGTTTTGGAAATGTTTGTGTAAAATTTGTATGCAGGTTTACTTGCATCTGGATTGTGCTAGCATACAGTGCTGTGGGACTCGGGCTGTGGAGGAGATTGTCAGAAGACAGTTCTGTCATTCATTCATTCCACTGCAGCCTCTTCAGTCAGCGTTTTCACATTTCTCTGAACCTGAAATAGTCAAGATGTTGATGTTTCATGGAAACTGAATGCCTGTAATGATCAAGTGGAGGGTTAACTAATGTTGAAATTTGACCACTGGGGAAAAATGAACTGGGCAGAAAAAAAAAAAGCCATCCAATATTTTAGCAATGCAAGCTTTGATTACAAAGCTGTCTTCTAGCAACTTTGCAGAAAGTGATAAGGTTCCAGCTACAGTAAATAAAATCAACCTGGCATAAGTTTTGAGTACTTCCTTAAGTGCTGCATACAGAGAGCATACGTGATCCTGTTGTTGCATTGCATCGCTTCTTGCTGTGATGCTAAAAGTAACTTTTCTCATGGACATCAGCAATTAAACCTTTTCAGTGCCACCAGTGAGCTCTGTTGTCCATTCAGGATACAAGTCTTGTTGTTACTGCTTGTGTACTAACTGAATTGGGATCCTTTGGATGGAGGGGAGGACCTGTTCAGATAATTAAAGTCTCGAACACTGAACAGATGAACAAGAGGTCTGCATTAATATTGTTTTGATATTGTATTGTATTGACTTCCTCCTATCTTTTTGGCTGATTGGCATTGCGTTTTCAATTCTTGCAACAAATACTTCTGGATGTAAGCTCTGTTCTTGATGGTTCAGAAATTAAACATGTGGAACCAGCCTGTCATGTGTTATCAGCAAAGAATATTTTAAAATCATTTAGATGTCTCTTAACTTGTACAGGTGATACAAGTACTGTCAGCATTAGGATTTTAATGTCTGAATGTTATAATTGTTGCAAGTGGACTGTGAGACATGTTAGCAGTGGATTTCGTGGAGTAAAAATATGAAGAGGGATTTCTGGTGCTATTACCAGGTTTTGGGAAAATAATATTTTCTACCACTTGACTCTGATCTCCTCTGTTTCTCTGTATAACTTTTTACAATCCAGTCACCAGCTCCTATTATGGTTTGTGCCTGTAATCTACTATTGCTGTATTCTGGTATCATCTTCTTTCCCACTGCTTTCACAGAATCACAGAATCCGTTAGGTTGGAAGAGACCTTCAAGATCACCTAGTCCAACCTATGATCTAACACTAACAAGCCCTCCACTAGACCATGTCGCTAAGCTCTACATCTAAACGTCTTTTAAATACATCCAGGGATGGTTTCCTCTCTTTCTCTCACCTTTATGTGTTCAAGTGTAATAGCTTAGCCTTCTTATGGTCAAAATCACAGGTGGAGGCTTACTCCTGATGTCCTTCTCTGATGACAAGCAGCATGGTTCCCTCTTGGAGCTGTGAAAATCAGTTTCTGGGAAGAATCTTTCTCTGCTTCTGTACTTGAATATTGTCATTAGCATGGACTGTACAGTATGTACGTACTGAGTAGAATAGAATAGTTCAGTTGGAAGGGACCTTCACAGATCATCCAGTCCAGCTGAGAAGTATGTATTCAATCCAACTTAGAAAATCAGTACGTGACTTGAGCATGTCCTTTTCCCAGTGACATTTGCAGGCAGCTTAGCTGACAAGTCCTGCTTAGAATATACAGACTGTCTTTTGTTGTTGTTGTTGTTTTCTTAAATGTATAATTTGGTCATAATCTGGGGAACTCACAAGAACCAGGGAGGGAGGCATGTTCTTGAGGCAGCGTCTGTTCAGTATGAATACTGAGGCCAGCACAAAGCATAGCAGTGTGGAAACTTTTCTGTTGAACGGCAGCATTTTTAGTACAGGCAAGCGAAGTGTTTCCCCTTAACCCTATTTTGGAAACAAGAGAACTATTTGAGGTAAAAACTTTAAAACAAAACAACAGCTAACCTTCCACAATTAATTACCAAAGACCACAATGACCACGCTTCATAGATAAACTTCTATCCTGAGCCCTTAGTGTGTCAGGGATTTTAATTGAGAGAGAGCAGAGTCTTATAATAGGAAGTTCTGGCAACTGAAACTGCAGTTGGTGCTACCAGCTTCAGCTATGACTGAAGAAAAGGGGGTTTTATTTTCTGAATAGTTTCCATGATGTTGAGTTGTTTTTCTGTTCTCTTGCTGGTTTTTTTTTTCGTTTTTCTTTTTTAGTATAGTTTGACTCATCCCTTTTCTTAGTCTGACACCAGTTTCCTGAATCTTCAGCCTCTGTGTTGAAGATTTAAGAATGTATTTTTGAACCTTGTGCTGTTTGACTTGATTCCAGAGGGCTGCAGAGGTAGGGTGTTGTGGCTTGCTTTTAGTAGGTAACAGGATGTGGGTCTGGAGCAAGAGGCTGCGCCACTGTGTGGGTTTGTGATTAGGATTTGGCAGAGTATTTTGATTGCTTCTGCTTGAGATCTGTATTGTGACTTTGATCCTCTTCCCAGTTTTCTCTTTGTTTTTTTTTGGTTGCTTGGATTATTTATTTTTGAAAATAATTGGATATGTGGAGGAGTATAGCCTATCCAATGGATTTTGGTTAGACATAGGGTCTTCCTGACTTTCAGATTTCTGCAGTTCATGATTTTAGCAAAAATATATTGATATTTCTGTTTTTAATCTCAGGCTCTTATTGTTTATTGGACACTGTTTGAGTAGGTTTGATTCCCTACTGAAAAGGCTGTCTCTGTTTGCTCCTTTTAACTTTTAATTAGTGTGTTTAATATATGTAGAGATGGCATATTTTTCTTCTACTTTTGTAATCACAGTATTTCAAGCCGATTTACATTCAAGTGCAGTTTAGCAAGTTACTGCTTTTGGCAAAGTCAGCCATGAATTTCCAGAGAAGTTTCTTCCCCTCTTTTAATAATTCCTTCCTCATGTGTTCACCAACACAGTGCTGGATTAAGAAATGGGGTGATCATCACTTATCTGATAAGAGGCAGTGATCCCGGATTGAGAAATCTGGACTTCGGCAGTAAGAAAGAGCCTGGTTTTAAGTAGTAATTTTCTTCCGCTTCCAACAGGAAAACAGCATTTTTCTGACTTGGATAGAGCATAAAAGATTAAATTTCAAATACCATTACTATTTTTAGTAACTTAGCGTTTTAAAAAATTGACCTTTTTCTATGCCAAAGACTTCAGAAAGGTAAAATCTTACTTAAGGGGAAATACAACTTCTTTTTTTTTTTTTTTTTTTTTTTTTTGAGAACAAAGATGCAATTCATCCTGTTAATTCAAATTGCTATATTGTTTCTTTAGACTGTGATCATATTAGCTACCATGACAACCTTTTTGTGGCACTCACAGCTTCAGACATGCCCTGTGCACCTTCGCCTTAAATGCTTCTGTGAAGATCATTGTGCTTATCTGGCTCCATGCTCACGTGACTTTTTTCAATCCTTTCAGTAAGTCACCTTTTTCTGTGACATTCAGCACAGGCTACTTACCACTACTTTCAAGTCTTCACTAGCCTTTTCCCTGCCCTGACATGGAAGTGAGTTCTGTGTTTGGTTGGCCAGTAGCCCATCTCTGATGTTGGCTTTGTAGATTTTCTGCCGAGTGTTGTTCTGTTTTTCTCCTGTTTCTCCTCCTGCTCTCCGTCAGCAACAAACCTCCCTGAAGGCAGCAGTGCACCGAGCCCACCATCTGTCCTACTGGAAAAATACTGCCAGTATTTTTGTCTTGTTGCTCCTCTCCGCTCCACCTTCTGATGTTCACTCGGTCCCTGCCACAAGGAGACTCGGAACCAGACTTCTTGTTCAAACATAAGGAGACCAAAGGCTTTGGGGTTCAATAGTAATATATTTGGTGAAATAGTTGCTCTTTAAAACAGGGAAATGTGTGCATCATTCTGAAGATGAATGGACAAAGCTCTTACAAATAGCTGGAAGCAACACTCCTTTTTGGTTGATTCAAATTTTAAAATCTGTACTGAAACAGTGTTCCACAGTAAAGATGTAGAATAAGCATTTGGCCATCAGTGAGATTAACGTATTCAGTAGTAGCAGAAATTTTTGGTTATGTGGATAAAGATCAAATCTGTGATTATTTATGTACATGTTGCTTATTGTAACTGTTGTATTTCAGCATTACCTATGTAATTCTAAAGGCATTGTTTGCACTTGGGAGTTTGCTCTGGGAATCATCCTTATCACTACCTTTTTGGATAAAAGTTCTGCTTGGAGTGGGGTTTTCACTATTCCTTTAAATAAATAAAATTTGCTTGTTCATAAATGTGGTTTAGGTTTTAGCCATACACTGGTGAATGTTACTGCCATGAGGACATGTTTAGAAAAATGAAAATTGTATCTGAAACTAAGAGAAATGCTATATAATTTAATGCAGACATTTTTCATAGTTCATAAAGATCTGTGTTTAGTAGCGTTGTTATTAAAACCCCACTAAAGATGGTATCTACCTACTAGAGCATATGTTGATACTGAACTTTCAAGTGATGATACTTTCAAAACAAAAGTGTTCACCACCTTCTTAATAGCAAGTTGTGTATGTATCTTCCTGCAGGATTCTGCAGCCCCCTCTTGTAATTTGTCTCCCTGTGTATCTTAGTTGAATAGTAAGAACAAAACAGTTTCTAGCAGTGCTTAAAAATGTCAGCAGGAGCTCACGTGTTAAAACTCAGTGTTGTTTAATAAGAAAATCTTTTGAGTTCTGTGACTTTCCAAATGGCATGGCTACTTTCTAAAGGATCTTTTCTTTTTTTAAACTGCTATGACGCTGTGGCCTGTACGGGTGTTGGTGTCGCAACATAGTCGTTTTAGCATGTACTGTGTCATCATCTTACCAGCGTGACGTTTCACAATCTGAGTAATTAAGCCATCTTTCCTTCATTTACTAATACGCCATCTCAGTGGCTTCATACCATCCACCTATTGCAGCAAGCAAAGCAGGTTTTCTATTGACAGCCATTCCTCCTTTGGTACGTAACCCGAATTTCTCTCCAGAGCAAATCCCTCCTGTGCTCTGGAGCCTGTTAGTCGGAGTCCTCTGTGATGATATGCAGACAGCCAGATAAATTTCCTCATTTCTGCCTACCTGAATTTGCAGCAGGTTTTTAGGGAGTATTTCATATGTGTGCTCAGAAACCACTACCACTTGCAATACATAGTGTTGGTCTCTCCTTTTTTAGGCCATTTTAAATTAAATAGACCCATACCCCGGAGGGTTTACTGTGTCTGTGTGTGTAGTTTGGGTCTTTGTGACAGTGGTGTTCATTTTTCTGAAGCCTGTAACTTAGGCCATTAAGGATTATTTCAGGCAGGTCTTAGAAAGTGTTTTGCATTTTCGTAACACTGGAATGCCTGTGGGGTATGAACCAAAACTGATGATCCAAACACTTCAATTGCTTAGGTAAGAAGTCGAAATCCAAAACTACCTCAGAAGCTTGTGTGATGCTTATGAACAGATTGAGAATATCTGTCTGAGTTGGATCCCTAATATCACCAGCTTTTGCTAAAGATCCTTAGGAAATACAAGAAGTGACGGTTTGGCAGCCAGGCTTTTTTCCATACTGACAAAAGCTATGGATGTATCTTGATACAGTTACAGTTGTATTGATGATGTGTTACCCTTTTGAAATAATCACAGATGTGAATCTATTGCAGGTAGTACCAGCCTTAGGCAGCTAAGGAACCATGCTTGACTCTTTCTAGTTCTCCTCATGCCTTTGCATAGTTTTCCTCTTCTGCCTGTAACTGCATATCCATCCAATTCCTTTAACAGGACTCTGATCGGAAGCATGAAGGAGAACGCTGTAGAGAGAAGATGAAGAGTGAGAAGAAAGACAGGCATCGGAGTCGCAGCCGATCTCAAGAGAGAGGCTACAGTTATAGCAGACATAAAGACAAATACAGAGAAGATGTCCGAGTGAGAGACTGGGATAAAAAGGCAGACAGAAGCAGAAGTCCTAAGAAATCAAAAGACAAAGAGAGGTCCAAGTACAGATGATGGAGGAGAAAGAGAGAGGAGAAAGAGACCTAAAATACTGTTTTCTTCCTGCATTTCCAACATGCTGTCATATGACTGTGCAGGTACTGGTTCAAAGCAGCTATGTTCTGTCAGTGGTTTGGCCTTATGATTCTACGAATTCCCAGTGTATGACTTGGAATAAGGCTTGATTCCCAAAAGCTTGTTTCAATAAAGTATTTCACGTTAGTGGAATGATTTGAGTCTCCGATAAGGAATGTTGTCTAAAGCTTTTTGGAAATGTAAGCATGCACTATCAAGTGAATTGCCTACTGTGAAGAGATTTGCAGCACTTGCCTCCTTTCTGCAAAGAGGTTGTGTTTATCTTTCAACACTTGCAGATGCTATAGTAAGGAGTGTGATAGAAGACCTGTGAGACAGAAATGTTCTGTGCACATTCCCTCCAAAAAATGCTCTGATACCATTTGTACATGAATACTCAAAGCTCTATTTCCTTCCTTTAAAATTAAGTGCTACAGGTTGCCTTAGTCCTGTCAGCTCATATTTGCTGAACCCCGTGCAGCAGTGGTTAAAGGCACCGAAGTGCTGCTTGCAAGGGAGATGGAAGTGCTGCACTGTACTAAACCAAGGCACTCGTTTGCTCAGTTGTTTATGCAGCTCACTTGGCTGTGTGGCATTGTTGGAGGATGCCTCTCAAAACTAAGATTCACTTGATACTTGGCACAGCTGTGATCACTGTTAAAGATCTGACCTCTGTAGCATTGGGGGTATCCAGCCTCTGTGATGTCAGGCAAGTTATTTCGGGTGGATAAGGAAGAAGAAAGTGGTCATTAGCAGGAAGGCAGAATTTGTAATTTGCAGTGTACTTGCCAAAACCTAGATGGGATTAATTTTCAGGTTTGGTGGCTGAAGTGGGTCGGTTAATAACTCTTCATCTACAAAGGAATGCAGGTGATGTTATCAGAGTCTGGATCTTGCTGTAAGTCAGCAGGCTCTTAAATGTCCAGCTTGCTCTGTTAAACAAGACTTATGCACTTAAACAGTGTTACTCAGTTTGCATCCATTTTAAGAACATGTATGTCCTCCTCCTTCTCTCCAGAGGAGGAAAGATCTTACATTGATAAGAGGGAGAGAGAGGGGAGGGCAATGGTGTTTGTCTTTTCTTCTCCTCCAGGGAATGTTTGATGGCTTGAAGGCAGTCTGGTCTGGCGAAAAAAATTAATTTTTGTCATTGTGGTTTTGCTGTAATATTGGCTGTAGCGTCTGGTTCTGTAGTAGCAGTATAATTAAGTTTTTAGAGCTTGATAGCTCCCATTGGAACTTGATCTGAAATATAAAAACAAGATCTAAAATACATGGCAGCCATGAAGTCTCACAACAAATTACTCTGCCCTGGAGGGCCAGTAGCAGTTCTGCTCTGCCTGGCTAGTGCATTTGAAGGGACTGCATGCAGAAAGTGAACTTCTGATTAACATAGTCCTACAGGAAGGCTGGTGCTAAAGGAACAAAAGAAGCTGTTTACCCCATGGCAGAAAATTCGGACTAAGCAGGCCAGGCCAGATGCCTACAATATTCAGACCCAAACTGAGTGAGGATGCTGAAGGGTGTTGTGTACAGGAATGTGCTTTCCAGAGACAACTAACCTCTCTTTGGTTTATTAAATATTGAGTATATTTGGCTAAGAAGCTGCCTTTACTAAATCTTTCCTTCCTAACTTTTGTGTGCTCCAAAGCGCGGAACTAGAAATCTGGTGTCCTTAAGCATTTCTAAGCCACTGGGGGCTTAAAAGAACTTGTGCAGTCTTTACAGAGCCTGAGCAAGCGCACAGGGCCCCCTGTCCCACAAGGGAAATAAACGGGAAGCCTGCTCTTGGGAGTGTGTTGGCGGCCTGGGGCTGATGACCGCACACTGTTCCCATCGAGATTTCTTCCTTCAATCCACAAGAAGATTTCCAGAGGACTCTGCTAGACCAGGATATGATGCATTTGGAGTAGTGCTGCTGAGGCAATGGGTTTTCTCTTCCTGCTTTTAGCCTGCTTTGTTAAAGAAATAAGGTTTGCGCTTGTTTTTTTGTCCTCAGTTCTTCTTTTCAGTGGCACATTTTTAACATGCAGAAAACATTGAGCAAATTTGACAAGGATGTGGAGGTGCTGAAGCAGTTGAGTTCTTGCTGTTTTTAGGAAATGGCAGTCACAGAAAGAGAAGAAAGGTTCCACTGTGAGGAAAAAGCTGGATTCTTGCTGGACGCCCAAGAACCCTTTTATGGGAAGGATGAGAAAAGTGACTCAACAGCACAAAGAGTTTCAGTTGCCCTTCCTAGGCCTCAGCCAGACCCCAAGCACCTGTGGGGCATACGGAACTTCCTGGTGTATAAAAATGGACACTCTATTCCTGGAAAATGTGCTTGCTTCTCAGCAACAGAAATGGCTTCTTTTCTCACAACTGGTAAATTCTTTAGAACTAAACATCTATATGAATAGTGTATGGAAGTAGGTAGTTACTTTTGCATTGGTGGCCAAAGAGTCTTCAGGATAAAGGGTTAAAAAAAATAAGCACATTCAAAAGGACTCAAGTCTCTGATTTTCAATATGCCTTAGTGCTTTTGAAAACGTAGTACCTTCAGATTGCTGAAGCTAGTATCTTCGGGCTGCTGAAATTAACCTTTTTAAGCAGAAATTTTCAGACATTAATGTTAAAAAATCAGGTGACAGCAAGAAAGTTCTGTATCTGGAGGTAAGTACTTAATTTTAAGTGCTGCTAAAGAAGACTGAATGTCTGGGCTGCTCTCCTAACACCATTGCAGTTCACCTGGTGTACACGTGAAGTGCTGAGCGCTCCGAGTTGGATGGGATTTACTGCTGCACTCATCGGAAGTTATGGTCGTGTACATGTGGCACGTCTGGAAATGGCACGAGTAGCTGTATGGTCAGCTGAAACCACAGACACATCCTGCCCTTCCTGTCCTAGCAGAGGCGATAGAGCTGACAGGACTTCTGGTTATCCAGCGGTTGGAGAGCTGACTTGCTTTGTTCTAACAAGAGTTCACGCTTCCCTACCCTCATTTCCTTTTCGTCAATGCTATCTCCAACCTCAGTTTCGGTATTGACCTTTGGTGCTTGTGGTAGTAACAAAACAAAACAAAACCACCTTCCTCTATAATATTGAGAAGAATGCTGGAAATGTGACAGCAGAAATACCACTTCTTCACTTAAATTTAGCTGAAGCCTGTTTAAAGGGGAATTCTGCGTGCTTTAGGCCCTCTATTCAGAGGTTACATAATAAAAAAAAAATCATAATCAGCTCCTTAAAACAAACACATTCCCAATGGGGTTTGATCTTAAAGCACTAAGAGCAAATGCGGAGGCTGGGGTTTTGCAATAGAGATCTCTTTTAACTTCCATGGATGTCACAGAAGTCAGCAGAAATAACATAAGAATTACGTAGCAGTGGTTGGTATTCCAGTACGGGTGACAATAGGCTACCCAAAATCATTCATGGTAACCCCGCATTTGTTCTGGTGTGTGCTCTGCCTGATGGCTGTTGGCCTTCTTGCTGAAGACTTCCTGCTTTGTTTTGTTTTGTTTTTTGTTTTTGTTTCAAAGTCCATTAGTGTGTCCATGAAGCTCCCCGAGCATAAACTCGGTTTGTGCTTTGTGTGGGTGAGGGAGCTGACAACACGTAAGCTTTCTTACAAATTCCCATTTTGGCACGATGATGGTGTGCCTTCTTCCTCGGGGATATGTGCCAGCAGAGTTGTTCCGCGCAGTCCCATGCATGGGTGGAGGAGCATGCCGTGTGTCCGTGGTTCTGGGCTGCCGAGAATCTACTCCGCAGCTACACCTAGCCTGCTTTGCTCTGGTCCAAAAAAAAAAACCAAAGAACTGTTAGTTGTTTGGCCTGGTTTGGGATATAAAGCTCATATGTTACTGACTAGAGGGTTACAGTTTTTGCTGGTAAGCTTCCTAGATAGACAGCTTCCTAGGTGGATAACGTCTCTTCTGTTCTGTCAGTCACCTGTTGCATACATAGGGATACGATAAGCAATTTGAAAAATGTTAAATGTATGTAAATGCTTGCTATAGGTTAGTACTTCTATGTAACTTTGGGTCTGGTTGCTGTCAGAGTATGCTTGTTCTCAGTGAACAAGCCAGTATGATCTCGATTAAATATGGTATGTAGGTTAAAAAGCATCAATAAACCATATTACAGTTTAGGTCTACCAAGCGTATGATAAATCACAGAAACTGAAAGACCGTTCCAAGAGCTTTCTGAAATCTTAAGCTGAACAGTGGTAAACTTTTGAACTTGAAACTTGTTTGGGGCTTTCTCGTTGTAAAAGGTACTTTTTATATAAGCTCAGTGGAAAACACTTGAGTAATAGCAGTATCTTTTTATAAAAGGCAGAGGGAAAAACAGTTGTTTTAGACCAGCAAAAACAAGCTGGGTTCCTGCTATGTCAGATCTTTAGATGGGATTGTAATTTTCCAAGAAGTAGAAGAACTTACCCAGTGGCTGTATGGCTCAAATAAATGCTTCTCCTCTTCTCCCTGCTCTGTGGTCAGATGCAGAGCTCACTACTGCTGCATATTTTTGGGTGAGGAAAAGGTAATCTTTTTGGCAAGCAGGTAAAAATCTCTCTTCTAAAGACGCTGTTTACCAACCCGAATACCGGATTGCCTGTCAGCAACTGATCCAGCACTCTAACAGGACCTGTCAAGTTAGAGGTGTGAATTTTGGGGGGCGAACACCTGTCTCCAACAAGTCAAAATTTCCAGTGTCTCCAGCAGCGAGAGAATTTCACTGGCAGAAAATGTCTAGACTTTGCCTAATAGTGTATAAAAAACCATATTTAAAAAGGGGGCATAGCTTGTACCGTATAACAGCGACTTCTTAGCGAGGGCTAACCAAGAAACTGAAGCGTGGTCGTGTGGCACCAGGCTCTGCCCCAAGCCTTGCTGAGGGCAGCAGGGACGCTCCTGCCTGAGGCAGGATGGGGATGTGTTGGTCCCGGAGCCATTTAAAACACTCCTGGCAATAGAACTGCATTGATGAAGCGCTTGCTTTATCCCGACTGGCCAGGGACTGAAGAATTTTCACTGTGATGCTATATGGCCATATACATTTGTTTGATTTTCCCAGCAAGTGAGCTTTTTCAGATGCTGAAGACAGGAATAATGCTTTTCTGTGTTGCTCATGCAAGGAACGGATGTTTCCTTTAACAAAGCTAGTAACTCACTGGGGTGTGTAGACCAAAACAGCGGTGATGTTCCCCACTACCAGAAGGTTCCAGAGAATGTTTTTCCATACTCAGTATGACATCATGTCTGACACCGTCAGGAAAGTGGTATTGCACAGGCGGCCCGCTCAGATGGCTTGCTTGGTCCTCCCTTGGTCTCCAGGAGCTGCCACAGCAAGGCTGCTTTGCTCTGAGGTTGGTAATAATTCTTTCTGGTGAAAGTCCGGCTGTTTCACAATGTGGTAAAGCCTCAGCTCAGCATAGGAACATGCATGAGGGGATCTTCCCCACAGAAAACCTCTCCCACTGTAGCTGTTTCCCTGTTGAACGTAACAGTACCATCGAGAAGCAATAAATCTTTGCACTGGGAGAATTTGGTGTGCTCGTCAGCACAAGGAAACACAGCAGGGAGAGGAAATGTCTATGAAACCACAGCCTCGTGTTCTCAAATGTTTATCTGCACTGGTGAGCAAAAGGGTTTTGAGACCATTTTAAAGTCAAATACAGTCCTTTATTTTGCATGGTCTGCTCTCTCTACTAGTGATTGCCTAGGTAAAATGCTCGCACCAGATTTCGGCAAGAGGGTAAAGGTCTTCCTGGCTGACTGCAATTTGAATAATGTTGAAGTCTTGTGCTCGTGGCTTGTTACAATCGCTGAGTTTAGTCGTTTTGTTACGAAGGAAAGACCGGTGTAAAATTCTCTTACCAGACTTTCTTCTCATTTCTTTTTCTAAGCTCTGGGTTGTTGTTATTCTTATTAAAAGAGCATTTTGCTGAGCAGTAAGAATTAAAATGGTACTATGCAATGTCATATGCTTTACTCCATTGCCTTCCCTGATTATAAACAACTCGGCAGCTTTCTCTTTCCTTCCCAGTAGTGCTTCTGAGCGCTGGTCGTGCAGTGAGGCGTCTGGCGTTCTGCAAGGCTCCCCTAGCGGCGTGGAGTCGAAGGCTCTGGGCATTCTGCTGTTACGGGTGTGCTGGGTAGCAGACGACTGACAGGTTTGTGTAGTTGTGGCCTCGGGAACGCTTTCCCACTTCTGCAGCCAGTAACCTGCCCAGCCAGACCCTCCCGGACCCGAGCGAGCCCTGTGCCGCGGGGTTACCCGGCAAAAAGGCCGCCCGCATCCCCACGAGTTCCTCGCAGCCTGGCCACAATTTGGGGGCACAACAAGCGATGGGGATGAGTTGGGGAGCAGCGGCGAGGCTTTACTTGCCAGCAGCCACCTCAGCTCCCGCGCCCTCCCTCTGCCTCCCAGCAGGTTTTGGCATGCGTGCTCACTGCGTGGTAGGGAACCAGCGGGAGAAAAACTCCGGTTCCTGTTGGGAAGTGCCTGACTGACGGTCTTTGCTGTGGACAGACTGCCTGCCACCGGAATAGGCTTTCAATTGAGGCACCAGTAGGTTGGGTTGGAGGGGCTGCTTTTTTATTTTTTTAATATATTTTACTGTAGTGTCACAAAGCAGGCTCTCTCAGACGTGGATGTGTTTGAATGAGGCTTTGCAATATCAGGTGCTAATGAAAACGCTGGTTTCTTTTTTCTTATGTCCCTGAAGGTCAGGCATTTGCCAGGTGCAAGGGGGAAGAGGCTGAGATAACTTGGTAAAGCATCCTTGATGGAAAACTATCCGCGTACTCCAGAATTCATGTGCCGTGTTCCGAGTGCTGGGTGCTGCGGGCTCCTGCCAGCGTGGGTTTGACCAACCTTTGCCTGTGACTCAGAATAGCGATGTGTTGTTGGGAACCTCTCTTTCTTTTTTTTTTTTTTCCCTTTTGAAAAATGAAGTGAAAGTTTATCAACCTGTACGGTTAAATGAAGGATCAGCTAGCCAAATGAGGAAGTAAAACCTTCCTACAGAATGAGCTCTAACCTGCTCGCTGCACTTGTTTGCTTTCAGTTGACATCAGCCTTGTCATAAAGCCTCTAAATACTGGCTGACTTCCTTGTGGGCTCAGTGCTACCCTGAACCCAGCTTCTGGCTCGCCAGTGGTGGGACGATATCGCTGGGACTCGGACAGGTAATGTGCAGAGCAGGTGGGACTACCTGTGAGTGCAGCTCCCGGTGGTGTTTGCTTCTATTACTTTTGGCAAAGCTGGCAGGGAAGGTGGGGAAGAAAAAGGCAAATCATTTTGTAGTCATCTAGTCTTGTTATTAAGAGTTTATGTGCACCTGCAATTTGTGAAAGTAAAAAATTGTTATTTATCCGAAAGCACAGCAACCCACCGTCTCTCAGAGGAGAAGAAGCTCAGGGAAGGGCCCACGTGAGCTGGCCGGTGCCGGTGGCTTACAGGAGGGGAAGAGGAGGCAGCCCAGCCTGCGTGTGCGTGTGCGAGAGGGGACACGACTCCACGGCACGAGAGGAGCGCCTCTTGCGCCAGAACGTAAGCTGGGCACGCGATTACCTGTGGGTAAATTTAGCCTGCAAGTGAGAAGAGTTTGGTTATGAGTGGAGGGAAAGACAAGAGCAGCTTCCCAACAGGGTCCCCTGAGGGCAGGGGAAAGTGGTGGGAGGAAATCTAAGTAGTCTGAAAGTGAAGGTTGGAAAGTGTATAAACTGGATTTTACAGCCTGTGTGTGTTTGATAGCAAAAGCTGGACTCTGAGGCGTGGTTTCTTCTCTTGTCATGTTTTTGCACTGGTTGTAGCAGCCAGCTGACCTGCTGGACTTGGGCACACTACTGATTGCTTTCTGAAGTGTAAGCTAGTGATTTTATTATCCTTTAATTCTCTCCTTTTATGGGTGACCAAGGCCACAGCGTTAGATGTGACCAAGGCTTTCATCTCAGGGTTTCAAACGTGCTCTTGCTGTGGTGAAAACCCAGCAGTCACAATATTACTCCTTTTTAACACCTGGCCAAGCAGTAGCAGAGATCCAGTAGCTACCTTTGCAGAAGAGCCAGTCTGGCCGGGAGCACTGTGCTGGTGAGCAGCCTTCGCTCAGCCAACTTCAGCTCAGCTACATCTCTGAAGCGTGCTGTGAGGAAAGCCTGTCAAGTCTGCTGGCTAAAATAAACATCACTGCCTATTGTTTAGATGGAAAAATACACATAACTGCTTTCCCCTTATGTATGTGACATAATCAAGGTATTTTCTGTTTTATCGATGCTGTTTGTCACTTTTAATAGAGTTCAAGATTTCTTCTGCAGAAAAATACCTGACAGTTATAAAGCTATGTAGGAAAGTAAAGGTCAAAGTTGTACGAAGTAGGGTTATTGACTAATTATCGTGTTTTCCTGTTCCTGGCTGAACAAGTACTAATCGGTTTTAAATTAACTGAGCCCAGTGCAGATTTCCCTTCCACCACCCTGGGAAGGGCTTGTAATGCCTCGGGGAGGAGCTGCGGTCACGGTCCCCTCCCAGCAGCTCCCTCCTGGTGGCTCTGTCTCTTCCTCAAGAGGATTGCAGGAGAAGGGGCCGGGCGAGAGCAGGATGGGGCTGGGAAGGGGAGCGTGTGGGTGCACTACAGCTGTGACCGTGGGCTTGCCAGGAAGGTGGTTGTTGGGCCAGTTAATCCTGGGTCACCTGCTGGCCATGATTAGGGCTGTTAACTTTGGCTTGTACCGTCACAGAACAAACTGCTGGTGGCCTGCAGCTGCCTTCTTCCCAGGCAGCGCTCTGCAACGTGTTTTTTCGTGTGATCTCAAGCCCTGTAGGCAAGGGAGCATTGGGATTCAGGGCTGAGTGCCTCACTCTTGCAGAGCTCCAGAGTTTGCTGCATTTTCTTCCCCGAGCACTCTGTGTCTTACTGGTGAGCAGCCCGCGCTTGTTCTCCCATCAGGGACAGTGTTGAGATAGCTGCAGGGAAGGGAAGACAGCGCCTTATGCATGGGCAGAGGAACCAGCCATGGCTTTGATAGTGGTGGCACTAATAATTGCAGAGATGCGGTGAGAGAAGTGTCAGTGCAAGCATGCCAACCATATCTGAAAATATTTGGCCTGATAGATGAGTAGTCACCGTGTATGTCCTTCTGTTGTTATGCTCGTTAAGTTAAGTAATTCTGGGTATACCTGCTCATGCTGCCCAGCACGGTCATTTACTGGGTAGACCAGAAATGGAAAGGGTGAAGTTCTGGAGAAGCTTGAGGTAGCTTTCTGCTACATCGGCACACTCATTTCTGAATTACCTGTTTCTCTTGACAATAAATCGAAGTGAAATTGAAACCACTTCTCAGATTGTCTCCTTCCAACCACTACTGATGACAGCTTTCAAAAAACAAGCTGCTTCTCTGAATATAAAAACCCTCATTGAAATAGAAAACAACAGGAAACTATTAACTTGGGCATCACTGGAACAGATGAGTGATAGAATTTCATAAGGTATGTCTGTGCATACACACACAGACAGATACTAGGAAACACAATTCTGTGAAGAGAAGTTCAGAGTTCCCAGCTACTTTGCAAATAATACGTTTCCTTAAATCACTTGGTGAGAGTTGCTATACATGTTAAGTTGCTATGGCATCTGAGATCATCCAGCAACATCCGACAGATTTTTATCTGTGGCTTATTAAAGACACTGAGCAAATTGAAAATCCCCAGTTACACTGCATTTTATATCATTTCCTGTGAGATAAGTCCAAAGAACAAAACTTATGTGTACAGTGTGACTGTGTACAGGCAGGCTTGCATAGCTCGTGAAGTAGGATGACGCCTGTCTGACATAACACCTGGGGAATGACAGACGTTGCATGGAATGCTCTGCTGCTTTTATAAATAGGAGTGGACCAGAAACATGCTTAGATGTTGAGAGAAGACCGTGACAGTCTCTTCAGATAGAAGACAGCTAACCAGATAGTCTCTGCTGTGCACTAGACAAGCTGAGCTTGTACGTTCTTTCTTAACGCTTGCGTTTTGTTATTACTAATCTTTCCCCCACCTAAAGCCGATGCCTGCTGGATGAGGCTGGGAAGACAGAAGCACTGCATTTGAAAGGAACATAAATGCCCGCTAGGATGGAACTGGCCAGTTCGTTTCCTAGCAAGCCAGTACCACCACGCTCTGGACGAGTTTCTGCAGCAGGGGTGGAAGTGCATCAAAGCAAGCTGGACTTTTGCCGCAAGCTGGGCTATGGCAAGCAGGACATCTACAAAGTGCTGGAGAACCTGGGCCCTGAGGCCCTGGAGGATGACGTGCTGAAAGAGCTGATTCGGATGGGGAGCAAACCTCAAGCTCTGGAGAGCCAGGCTCAGCCTTCCCCGCTAAAGCTCGTCGCCCGTGGGTCGTGTAGCACTTCACCAGTGTCACAGTGGCTTGGAGAAGATGAAAGTGATTCTTCCAGTCACTTGAGACCCATTGTGATCGATGGCAGCAATGTTGCAATGAGGTAAGCTTTGCTTCCTAAAGGGGATCTCTCTTCCTCGGTAGCTTTTGAATTTTAAAGCTGATGGCTTGAAGTGTGTTTTTCTGCAGGTGAGAGGTGCGTTGAAGTATTTAGTGTATAATATATGAACCACTGCTTACTCCTGCTCTTTGGCTGAGGCACAGCTTATGGGGACCTTTTGTCTCTAAGCCCATAAATACACACACCAAATGCAGTCACTGGCTTTCTCTGCAATTTGACCTTTTATTAGCTAATGTCCACTGTTTATGGCAGTGTGATTCAGTGGCTCTTTCCCTTTTAGTTCACCATTGATGTTTCCCTGCCTTTTCAAATGGGTACCTAGGATTTCTAGGTGGACAGAACAGCCCCACTAACCTAGGAAGGAGAGGGAAATTAAAGATAGGTGGCTGTGGTCCCTAACAAAATCACAGTTGTATTGTTTTGACTTGCAACTAAATCCCAGCAAGGCTCCTGGCTTGTATATTTTTGTTGGTTTTCAGTTCACCTACATTTTAGAGAAATATCAGGAAAATGATAATTGACTTTGTATTAAATAGTCTTATTTCTTCCTTAATTAATTCTGTTTCTGGGAAACGTCATAGCAACCCATCCTGGCCAATTATATTTCCCGAGTAGTGTCCTGACACAGTAAAAGCACTCTTAGTGGTGTAGAGCCTGGCATTTCCATGTGGATGGGAAGTCCAAAGGCAGCAGTGGGTTGGCCGCTATTCCTCTGAGCAGTGTGAACTGTCAGAGGCCCCAGCAGAGAGGCCAGGACGCCCTGGCTATCCACATTTCTTCCTGGTAGCCTCCCTTTCCTCTCTGCAGGGCCAAGCCTGCCCTTGCACTTTGGAATAGAGAGGAGGGCTTCCTCCTTTGGTTATCTTTGGTGTGAGGTGAGATGAGACCACATCCCCTCTGGTTAGAGGGCAAAAGGGACAAGCGCATCCAGATCCTGGAGACTAAGCAAGTTATGCCATCTTCTGGATGAAGGGAGAAATCCCACCCAAAAGCAAGGGGATCCTCAGGGAAGCTCACAAGTAGTGAGAAATACCCAACAGCCCTTTAGCCATCTGGCTGTCGGGGTCTCCTGTCTGTTTGCATTTTCACCCGAGACCCTCCTTAGGGTGTCCTTCTGTCTCTCTGCAAAATAAATGAGCACCAGGTTAGACGGAGCAGCTGAATGGACCACCTACTCTGTTGTCATTTTAGGGCAATGGTACCTGTGGCTGGCCATGTGCTCAGTTCTCCTGGCACAGCCTCGTCCTTGCTGACTTGCCAGGGTTTTTAGAGCAGGCAGAGGTGGACAGAACAGAGAACAACACAGTGTGCAATATGGTAGAAGATGCACCCTTCCTATATTGCTTTCCTAGACCAAATGCCTGCCAAAATGTTTCTCCAGAAGCCACCTGTGCTTCTGGCATGTGAAATTCAAATCTTTTTAAGAATAATTTCCAAAATGCAAGGCAGAGAGATGTTTGCCTGCCTAGATTCTTGAATGCTGGTGTTTTGCCGTGGATTCTTTGTCTTTCACCTAAAAGGAATTAGAGGAATGTGAAGTAGTTTCAAGTTTCAGAAAGGCAAAGGTTTTCCAGCTCCTCTCAGACATCCCCAGACTCTGCCTTGATAAAGTTAAAGACTACTTGGCAGAAAGGAGAAGACTATTGAGCTTGTCAGTTCATACTGAACCGATGCAGCCTGGAAGGAGCTGCTTTCCTGTCCTGGATGTCTTTCCAAAGTGGTACTGGATGACATTTGCCTTTGGCCAATGGGATGGGCTTGGTGAATGCTTTTGGTATCCTCATTTTAATTTTTCTGGTTTGCTGCTGTCAGATGGAGAAGGACGGTTTGCAGCATAGTCAGGGAAAAGGGATGTTAGGTTTCCATGCTGGAAAAACATCATCATCAACACCATCACCAATAAAAGCGCAGGAGAAGCAGCAGTTTAGGGATGGAGCTGTCAAAATGTTGAAGCTTTGAGAGGCACTTGCCTGTGTGGAGAAAAACATCTCGAGCATTTGTATTTCTGTCTTGGGACTGGTGTTTCTGGAGCACTTCAGAGTTGGCATCAAGGGTCCATTGCGGGGTGCAAGGTTTTGAAAAAGATTTATATGCCCCAATGTAATAAAGCAATTGGATGATTTGGCAGCCACCAGCCAGCCTATCCATAGAGACTGAATGGAAAATAACCTTGCCTTCAGCCAGTCTCCCAAGCCAGATGCTTCAGTACGCTTTGCAGGTGTACTTAGAAACTTAGCCACCTGCCAGCCGGTCCATGGAGGTGCAAAGGGTGGTTTAGCAAGGCTAGTGGGGGGAAATAAATTGAGTTGTGTTGATATGAACGGGGAACCATTGTAACCCCGTTCTCTGCACACTCAAGGGGCTACCTTCTCTAGTGCTTGCACCTAAGTCTAGTTTTTAAGCTGTGATACATACAGAGGCCTTTTCCTGAGTCAGCTGAGTCCTGCATTAGGCTTTTAAATTCCCTTACTTAGGCTGTACTTGGTTATCAGAGGGAATCAATGTTGGATCTTGATGCTTCCCATCAGTTTTAGTTTGAAGTTTTAAAGGCCTCATGGTATTGCATGGCAGGTGTTGGTGTTCAGCGATGCTTGACATGGCAGTGCACCACGTGTGTATTTACTACTGTGGATATACATTCCCCAGGTTTGGCTGTAGCGATGTACCAACTGGATGCAGTGATAACACTGACGAACAGCTCCAGGTGCCTCTTCTTGCTTGTTCTGCCTGTCCTTTTGACCAAATCACTTGTGCCTGAGTTTTAAACCTTGCACTGGGGGTATATCTAAAATGACCTTCCTAAAGCTGACTGGGTTATATATATATATATGAGTAGTCATTGTTAAAGCAGGTCACTGTTGTACTGAACTTGGTTTGAGTCCTGGCATTAGAGATGTGCCTAGAGTTTGTTTTAAGGACAGTTATTTGAAAAAGTCACCTGAACTTCCTATTCACCTGTTCAAGTGACTTTCTGTCTATTCTTGGTAGACCCTAACCTTGAAAACCAAACAAAACTGTTGTTCTAGAATAGAGATTAGATATGTTGAGCACTTAAGATCACTTATTATAGGCCTTTTTTTTTTTTTTTTTTCACAAGACTTCCTATTGCCTGGGTTTCTATTAGCAGATAACCAGATTTCATCCTCCCAGTTGTACCATTTTTCATTTGTGGTCACCATTTCAGCAATATAACTTTCATTAGGTGTAAAATGCAGCTTTGGTTATAAGGCTGATATAAGCAGAATCTGGACGTGCCTTTCTGGGGGCCAGGAGGAAAAAGGCATTTAGGACTGTGGCATCTTCCTCAACTGGTCAGTCGCTGCAGGTAGGTGTAGTAACTGAGTGAGAGAGTCATTTACATCCACGTTTCACAGAGGTGAAAGCAGGAGTGAGATTGTGGTGATATCCAGAAAGCTCAAAGTACAAGGATGAGGTTTCTGTAGATACTGTGGGGGTGTTTATCCATTTCAGGACCTTTGTGAAGAGTTTATTTTTGTTTTCTTGCGCAGGGGCAATTAACAAATTACCTTCATTTACACGTGCACTGCACTACAGTCAAATTTTAGATAACTGAATGATAGGTATTAAGAACTTTCCATAGGGGAAAGAAACTTAGGAAGGATATCATCACCTCTAACTGTTTTCCTTGGGGATGTTTCTGTTTCTTGTTCTGAACGTTGATAATTGTCCAGAACCCACTTTGCCTGCACATCCTGGGGGTTTCCTACCTCTCTGTGCAACAAAGACAAAATCCACCAACTTGGGCAGGATAAAGATGGGCCTGAGACATCTGTGGCCACCTCCACTGACGTCCTGTCCCTTTTCTGGTGTCCTGAGTAAGATTCTCCATATTTCCCATCCTATCTCTTGCAGTTTTTCTTCATCTGTAGTTTGATTCCTGTTTCCAGAAGAGGTCAGCAGCAGAACGACCTGCAATCGCGCTTGTGGCCACTTCAGACATAAAAGTCTGTGTGTCACTGTTACCACAGAAGAAAATCCCCATATTTTGTTTCATACAGGAGAGCCTCATGGGTTTCTCCATGTGCTGAAAGAAACTCTCCATCCTCAAACCATTATCAGAGAAGGCATGCGAAGGGTCTGACACAACCTAAGGTCTTGCTGATACTTTAGGACCCAAGTCCATCTAGATACAGATAGAAGGACTGGAGGGTTGTTTTCTTTGAAACTGGTGAACGACACAAAAGCTGTATGTTCTGCCTTTCCATTACTGATTCAGTTAAAGAGACCCCTGTATGCTTCCTGAAAACTTTGCCTCACCATCCTCCTCCTATTTTTTTAATAGCCACGGAAACAAAGAGGTCTTTTCCTGCTGGGGGATCCGCCTGGCGGTGGACTGGTTCCGAGAGAGGGGTCACACCTACATCAAGGTTTTTGTCCCGCTCTGGAGAAAGGAGCCCCCTCGACAAGACAGTCCCATTGCAGGTAGGCCACCATCCTGGGCATACTTTGGCAACCATTAGGTGCAGTTTGGAGGCAAGGGTGTGAAGAATCCAGTATGGTTTTGCCCTGTAAAGACACAGTTCAAACTGTGTATAAGGTCTCCATCGCTTAAATTAATCATTAATTTATTGCCACGTGCTCCTGGCTAGCAACTAAAACTGCAAACAGGGCTTTTTTACAGTGCTTAGAAGCCTTCTGCTTCAAAAGCACAAGTTTCTGCCAACTGATTAAAGAAGAATTAATTTGTTAGCTCACAACAGGACTGCAGAGCTTTTACGGCCAGCCAGTAAACAAGGACATTATTTCTGAGTAGATATGTTTCACGCATTATCCAAAGGTGTCAATGTCTGAGGTGTTCACTATTGCACCACTATTATCAGTTAGCCTGGTACCCTGACACAGGGGCTGCACAGGTTCCTCTCCCAGGAGAAGGAAGTGCATCGGCTGAAGTCTGTGGTGGAGATGTAGATTGTATGGAAATAGATCAGCAAGATGTGTGCCCGCAGCTTGATGTCTGCAGCTGCAGATGAGAAGGCTAGGGATCCATCTCTCTGAGTGGCAGGAATGGGAAGAAGTCAGTGTCCTCAGTGGCAGAGAAATCATTTATTTATTTTATCAGGCACATCTTATCTCCCAGTGACACTCATACCAGGGCTGGTTATGAGCTTTCTAGCATCTACTGGGGTAAAAAGGAAACTATAGGGGTTCACCATCCTTTAATGGTTAAAACAGAAAAAATCAAGAAAAGGTACCTCAAATTTTATGAGTACACGCTTTCATAAAAGACCTAATTTTGTAAGTTGCCAAACAACCACTAGGTAGCACTGCATCTGAAAATCACACCACTTTAAGTTGCCTGAAGTGCTGAAACATTTTTAGATGCCTGTAGCATGTTTCTAGCATGTTTGAGATCAGGTCACCATTAATTGATTCTTTTCTAAAACTTATTTTTTTTCTCCCCCTATTTCTGCCAACCACCCCACCAGATCAGCACATTCTTGAAGAACTTGAAAAGCAATCGATCCTTGTGTATACCCCATCTCGGAAGGTGAAAGGCAAGAGGGTAGTTTGCTATGACGATCGCTATATCGTGAAAGTTGCTTATGAGAAAGACGGAGTCATTGTTTCCAACGACCATTATCGGGATCTCCAGAACGAAAACCCTGAGTGGAAGTGGTTTATTGAGCAGCGGCTACTCATGTACTCTTTTGTCAGTAACAGGTAAGAGAATGTTGTTGTTGAGCAATCTGTAATTTAAACATTATGGGACAAGACAGCTCAAACATCAGTCACCTCTGGCTGGCACTGGTGTATGTGAGCCCTTTTCTGAAAGGAATTTACCGCAACTTTTCTTATCTCACTTATTAACTCCTGCTTCCTCAGCTTTGGTCTTAAAACCCCATGTCACTCCTCAGTGAACTTCTCTATTTAAATGGCAACATTAGTGACCAACTTTGCTTCTTGCCAATCCAAATTGGGATGTTCACCCAACACCTAGAATGTATTCAGTTCTATTTCATAGCAGTACAACTGAATTAAATCACTGGGGGGAGGCTGGCTAAGTATTTTTAATTCCCCTACAAGGCAGAACAGCACTTTTTCCTGTGCTTTTATGATCATAACTTTATAATAGAAGAGAAGAAGCTGGTCTCTCTGACCCCTTGACTATCCCCGTTGGAAAAAGTATTGGTTGACACACTTGTACTGTGTCCATGAGACTGAGCTGTGTGCTCCTTGGTTTGTACATACCTGAGTTTACATAAATGCGAGTTTCAGTAACAGGGGCATCAGTAGTCAGTCTGGCTTGGGAGATGCACCCAGAGAGGTCCAGTGCATGCCAAGGCGTGATTGAATAGTTTCAGCGAGATCTTCAGGCACAGCTTTGGGAGTCTCTCAAAAACAGCAGCCTGAAGGTGGAGGTTTCAGTCCACCTGTGGATAAACAAACTCCCTGTCTCCCCCCTGCTCCTACCCCACTTTGTGCACAGGGAAATGTTGGGGGGGGTGAAGGTTCATTTACCAACACATCCAGAGATACTAATTGGTTTTCTCCCTGAAGCATTGCATTCAGGTGCTGCCAAAGATAAATAAACAGTTCATCTGAGCGTTTTGCAGGCCTTGCATAGCACAAAGTCTTTCCTGAACCCTTAAAAAGGCTGGGCTTGTTCATTGCACCAGATGGGTGCAATGAACTGTAGCTCTGAATTAAGGGGTGGCTTTAGACTCCATTCTCCTAAATAAATAAAATAAATAAATA
>VXAA01007384.1:0-18437 GCA_013399115.1 Anseranas semipalmata
GGCATCCCTTCCTATGGCAGGGGAGTTGGACCCACATGATCTTTAAGGTCCCTTCCAACCCAAACCATTCTATGATTCTATGATAAAAGACTTTTTAACATTTTTTATCCTCTAATTAGTAGATGCATTAATTCTTTATACTCTTAAATAGTATTATTCCATGGCAGATAAATGCTTTTTATTAGTTATAGGTTGTGTATGTCTAAATCACAGTTACTTCCTCTCAGGTGCAAAGAAGTTTGTAGTAATAGGAGGCTTAAGTAAAAGGAGAACTCCCAAAGGAAACAACATAGTCATTGAATTAAATCAGTTTGCAGAAAGAACTGTTTCACAAGATCAGTACTATTAGTATATCTCTAGGTCATCATTTCAGATATGTAGTTGCAAATCCAATGAGCTAAAATCCCAGAAATAAATTAGATTGAGATAGGCTTTCCTTTCTGTTTAATGAATACAGATCTTTCAAAATTTATGAATGTGACATAAATGACCTATTTTATTTTAATAATAAAAGATATATCATGCACATGTGGCATTATAGTGGCAACAGTTTGTGAATGGAATGCTAGCTGCAAGTTTGGGCCAGGTCCCAAACCCTATCTTTGCTCCATCAGTCATCCAAGCTGTTCATTCTGTCCAAGCAAACCCGCTACCTTTAATTCCAATTTTCACTGAACTCTAGCTAACATGCTGAGCTGGTCGCTCAGCTCTCAGACGCAGTAATATGTGAATTACTTGACTTACTCACCAGTGCTCTTCCAGGAAGCAGTTATTTTGAGAATCCACCACCTGCCCTCTGTCAAAGTCTGCACAACTACAAAGAAATCCACTCACAAATACATGAAAAAAGTAATTTCTAAATATATGTTTATCAAAGAATTGCTAAAACATCGTTTCTGCAGATGTAATACATACACCAAAATTTCATCTTTCCAAACCTATAACATGCCAAACTTTATTATTTTAGTCATATAATAATGACGGATTCTTACTAATATTTACACTTGTAAGCTATCAGTCAATTCTATAAATGGACTGAATGTCAAAAAAGAAAAAAAATNTATTTTAGTCATATAATAATGACGGATTCTTACTAATATTTACACTTGTAAGCTATCAGTCAATTCTATAAATGGACTGAATGTCAATAAACAATACAAGTGAATATTCCTTCTTCTTCCCACCCCTAAATTCATGATGAACAGTTGGTGAGCAGATATATTAAATGGTCACAATTTTTTTTATTTTTATTTTTTTTTTGTGAGCATTTGATTTTCTGAATTCACATTCTGAAATAGGTACTTGCAAAATAGGTGCTTGACTTGTTGATGGACACCAAGAAAATTTTTTATTGATTCTTAATATACTTTGGTCTTTGGAAAATACCCCTCCTATATTCCACAACTATTTCTGTAATAGCTTCATGTTCCAATAAAGAGGGAAATCCCAGGAAGGGTAGCCAATTACTCCACTGTTCAACATCACAGGTCAGCACAGCAAAAGGAATCAGCAATTTTCTGTTTACCCAGTAAAGAAAGTCTGAAGGGTGCTCTGTGGGCTTTTTGAGATTCAGATGTAAATTAATACTGGAATCTTAAGAAGTCTCTGTTTTGAAATAAATCTCATCTATTTCCTACCTGACTTAAAATAGAAGTATTTCATACAGTAGCTAGAAACATCTGCTTCTAGAAAAGAACAAGACTTAGGTATACGATATGTAAAATAAAAAATATATAAATATACTTTTACACGTGCATTTCTCAGTCTGTTGACTGAGAATGTCCCATTTTTATTTTAAATTGCATGACTGCACTTGATGCATTGTTTATACCCGTAGGATTGCTTTCAAGCTCTCATTCTTGCACCTGCCATAACTGTTTGTATAACTGGCGTAAACTTGTGCCAACATCTTTTAAACAACTAGAATTACTGACAATAAAGGAAAAAATAAACGTAACTGAAACTCATGCTGTTGGATTATTCATTGTGGCTGTATCAACTCCATGAAAAAGTACTGCAAAAAATATCTATGCTATCTCAGGCTGTGAAAGCAGGATAAACCACCCAGACGAACTGCTGCCCAGATTCCTGTGTCTGCTTCTACAGATACCACAGTATTTTTCCATAGGTACATCCTAATATAGCATCTTCATTTGCGTTGTGGGTCTTGGCCCAAAATTCAGTTTCAAAAAAAAAAAAAAAAAAAAAAAAGGAAAGGATAAATGATATTTTTGAAGCCTGGTCATAAAGAAATGACAGCAGATTTATAAACTGATTAATATACATGTTTTTTTTCACCAGCTGTTTTGGCACTTTTATTTAGAAAGAAACAATTGCACTAACAAAACATATTTTCTTTCAATGATTTACTGCCCTTCAAATGGTGCTTGGAACTCAGTAATTTAAGGGTGAGTCTTCAAGTCAGTCTGAAAGAATAATCTGAGTGTATCTCTCATTTTGAGCTGCTTGGACATTAGCCAGCGCCTGCATGGAGATAGTGCTCCTGCCCATTCTACAGACTTGTTTTTAATGTGACCACATCAAAGGGTAATGAGAGCTGGATGCCTATTTCTTTTAGACCTTTGGAAATTCCAGCCCAAAGGAACAGCAACAGGAACAGGAAGAGATTAAAAAGCAATTTTATAGTCTACCGCACACCTTCTGGTTAATTATGAAATCAGATCTACCCCCTAAAAATATCTCAAAGACTGAATTGTTAATACCTACTGAAACCTGACTTCTCAGTTTGCAATCCAAAAAAGATGTCAGATAGTTATGTTTGTGGGAATCTTTATGATGCTCTAGACAACAGGTACTAGGAGACTAAATTATTTAAGATAAGTCTCAAACCTACTGTCATATGGCAGCTTTCTATCTGTTGCACATAATAAGCAAAGACACACTACATTTACATTCATTTTGTATGTAATGCATTTTCTAGCATTTTTCAACAGTTAAAAATTGTTGAACAGCTAAGATTCTGTTGTTGTTGATTACTGTACACCAAACTCTAAGCTACTTTTAGCTTCATCAAATTTTCTTCTTACACAAACTTCTAAGCTAACAGAATAATTAAAGTTAGAACTTAATACAGGTAAAACCTATTTCTTTACAATTTTATTTTGCAACAGGGAAAGCAGGTGAGAGATTTTTGCTATAAAATTACACTTTCTCAAATGTTTTCTGCACTTAGCTTTGATTGAATGATATGTTTACAGATTTTCAGTATTCACTGCACAGCCCCAGGCAGCCCATGGCCCCACTCCCCTCTGCTCCCGGGGAGAGGTTTCCCACTGCCAGCCCCTCGCCCTCCTGCCATGCCTGCTGGGCAGAGCCCAGCACCGGCTCCCCGGCAGCCCTGCGTGGGCACGGGGATGCTGATGGGTGCTCCCGGTGCTGCCCCTTCGATGGGCACAGCCAGCCCCGGTCCCCTGGCCTGTCCACGCAGGGCGGCTGCTCCAGCACTGACCACCTCAGTTTACTGATGTCATTCTTCTATTGGAGGCACAAAACTGTACGTGGTATCTAGAAATGGTTAGTTTGTTCACATTTCATTGTTTCACTAGCATTACAAATCCAGTGTTTTTCTTCAACATCTATTATACTTATTTTCACTAGTCATTGTGATAAATAGACTAACAGTGCCTATCAATTTTATATACCTAGTCATAAATTTTCAACACATTCTGAGTTATTTATTTTTTTGTCTACCCAAGTGTGCCAACTGTTTAACCTTACCAAATACATAAGTGATTCACCAGTCTTTAGGATAAAAATTGGCTGGCAGTTTTCCTGATCAGCTTGCATCTTTTGAATGCTAATGCACCATTAATTTTCACCTAGGCCTCATGGACTTCCTCAATATTCCAGGATTAGAGAAAGTTAATCTTAGGCCTTGTCAGCCATTTATTTCAGAGACTATTTATTCAGATTTTCTGGTTGTAGATAATGCTTAACATTATTTTTATTTAATAAAAATCTCAAAATTACTTTTTAATCTTCACAGCAGTATGTTTAATTCCAAATATTAGGACTTAAGTACTTACTGGGCCATTTTAGTATTAACTTTTCAACTTTTTCATCTTTTCAAAAACATGTGTATGTCAATGGTATGATTAATTGCTTACCACAAAATAACTCAAAATAACCTTAACAGCAACATAACAGCAACTACAGTCAACTGCTTTGTGATATCTTCACCATACTTAATGAAATTTCTCAACAGCATAACTTTTACAACATCATTGTATGTTTTGCTTTTTTTCAATTAGTTACATATATTTTTTTCTGGCTTTGGAAAATTTATTAGTGAACTAGAATGAAGTTTTAGGTGTATTTCTTCCTTCTTTTTTGAATTATAGCTATTTGTCCATTTAATAAATTGAAGATTTCCCAATCGTCATCTGTAACTGTCTGCTTTTCATTTACTACTGACAAATCCTGCTCATAATTTAAATAATTTTATCAATTCTTTTGTAAATTAGTTCTTGTGTAACATCATGAGTTTTCCTCTACGTATATGTACAGTTTCACTCATTCTTTTAGTTTCTTGAATACAAAAGTATCACAGTTACTGATTTATGAGCAACAAGAAACTTCCAGTTCAGTGAATAAGCAATCTTTCTCCAATGTTATAACTAACTGTTAATAGACGATATTATTTACAGAAAGTTTTGTTAGGTATTATCTTGAACTTTTAGAATCTCTAATAATGATTTTCTCTTGCTTACATGAAATCTACAACATATTTCTCTTCAAGATGAAGTTTCTTATAAAAATACAATTCTCTCCAAAATGTTGAAGAGCAGGTCTAGAGTGAAATATTCAATCAATATTTTAATTTCCAAGATGCTTTAACCCAAACACTTGACATTGCTTGCTACTTGAACTCACACATGTTCAAGAACTTTTGATGCTAAAATTGTCAATACAGCTAAAAAATACAGGCTTTTAATACATGTTTAACATAACTGCATTACTACTGCCTGCATTCCCTCGATTCTATCTAAATAGAGATATGAGGAGATATTTTAACATATAAGTGATATTCAAACATCTTTTAGAATTGTCAGTTATGCTGCATTTACTCTCAATGCCAATGTATTTATACAAAACTCCCAATGCCTCATGTACTTATATATGTACTTATGTACACATATCTACATAAAACAAGTTGTTGTTTTATTTCCTCTTGAATGTCAATGTTAAGTCCTTTCCTCTCTCCACATGTGAGGATGCCCACTCCCATCCTAAAATGAATTCTAGTGTTTTATAAAAACAAATTTTCAGCACAACTCGATTTGTGCCATCAATTCATTCCTATATTTACTACTTTATTCCATTTTAGCTAGTAAAAATAACTGTGATAATATCATCTAGATTTTCATATTTTATGCCCTTGTAAATAAGATTTTTTAAATGTCCCATAATGTGTGTAGTTAACGGTGTATACTGTGACCAAGGGGGATTTCTCAGATAGCTTCAAAAAGTTTGTTATTCTTTCTGTGAGGAGACAAGCACACTGTTATTTTTGTGATTGCACATTGCCAAATTCTCTAGATTTTTTTTTTCTGAATATGTAGTGATATTGATATTTAGCTATTTTATTAGCATGGCAGAGAAAAAGAAATGGTCACAAAACAGTTCTCAATTAATATTATCCATATTTACTTGTTGGCATTAAAACCTACACTTAATTAAAAAGAATAAAAACACTGAAATCACAACTACCATTTCCTCAAAGTTTGTGCATTGTATATATTTTAAAAATACGTATAATGTGTTTAGCCCAAGTTAATAATAACAAAAACAAAAACAATAACAATAATAATTTCAACAACAAGAATGAACTAACAGGTAAAATATGGCAGGGTTTCTTGACAGGATGAATTTGACACATTTGTAGAGACTTCCATCCATTTCAACCATTAGGTTGAAGTACTACCTAATGCTCAGTTAATGTATTCTAGACAGAAGACTTGACTGTGAAGGTAAACTGATTTTCATTAATATAGCAGCTGTAATACAAGCAGAAAATAATAAAAAACAATAAAATACATTAGTGACCTTGTTCTGTCAAAAAATAATGAAACAATAAATGAGTGTAATAAAATTTTACATTTGCTTCCAAACATAATTATGGAATAATTCTGAAATTCATGATACCGACGTCTATACTTGCACCTGTTTATTCTGATAAGCACTAATTAACTACAGAAGTTTCCTCTTTAATAAGCAGAATTACATACTTTTGTGAAAGCAGGCATCTTTTTCCCTCTATTTCTAAGTACATGAGATATGAATAATAGTTAAATTACCTACTTTTGAAGCAGGCATGAGGACAGAGCATGTCATATGCTTAACACATATTCATTTCCTTCCTGCAATATGCTTTATTGCTAACTCGAATAGCAAATCTCAGTTTAATCTTCAAGCCGTTGTAGGTTTTCTTTTTATATTTTTCTTTGCTCTTTTTCCATAAATACAAATGCCTAAGGGACAATGCAAAGCTTTTATGGTTGGAACTAAAGATGGATCTGTCTGCTATGCTTTTTATGACAGTGGAGCTGAATTGAATAAATAGAAGGCTGTTCTTGAGCTTGGTAGTAAGTATTGTTTTACTTGAAATAATTTAGTAGGTTACCAAACCATATACTTAATATTTGCATTGCTTGGGACTTTGAATTTATCCTACTCTTGAAAACTACTGTCTGAAAAACCACTCTGGATCATTATTTTCTGTTAGGTGAAAGAAACCAAATAATCAGAAAGAGGAGAAGAGAGGATAGGGGGAAATTTGTACTGTAGATTCTAAGCAACATAGTCTGAAGCTTTTTATAAACATTTTTCTTTCTGGAAAACAAAACCAAAAACATAAACAAAACCAAAAACAAACAAATAACAACAACAACAACAACAACAACAAAAACAAACAGCAATGAAAACTCTGCAAGCTCTAGACCAGATCTTGCTGTTCTTACCCATGACAAGCACTATTTCACTTTGTAACCAAATGAAACCTCATTTGAACCTAGTGTCAGAGGTAAGTTACTGCTCAATGTGACTAAAAAGCACTCAGTGATTTAGCCCATATTACTCCCAAACCATATCATGCTCTTTATCAAACTAGCAAACTAGTTGTTGCTGTTTATAGTGAATAAAGGATTTTCCTTTAGCTTGACTAATAGGTCTTTATATATATATATAACATATATATTTAACAACTTAAGAGATGAAGTGGCCAAAAAATAAATCTTAAAGTAAATAATATGAAATATAGTACTCCTGCTTTTTTTTTTTTTTTTTTTTTTTTTTTTTTGTTATTTTCTAGATAAGCNAGGATGAATGGAGTTGATTTATGGCATGAAATTTTTCTGCAATTACTTCAGAATAACTAGTGACAAAAATATGTCCTCATTTTTTTTGGTCCTTTCATTCAACATTTTTCACAATAAAGAAATGAAAGGTGTTTTGCAGTGTTTCACAAGTGGCACACTGCTTTTTGAAGGTGGTGATTTTTAGATTGTACTTTATACTAGTTATAACAAAAGGTTAATAGAGGAAGTTCTTCTGACTTTTAATGCTGAAAATTCCACCTTTTAGTGACCATGGGTAATAAAATTCCAGGATCATAAAAATCTTCCTTGAGTATTTTGGACGTTATCTAGTTCACTCTCCCACCTGAAGGAGAGCTATAGCCAACAATAGATCAAACAAGCCATGATTTTGTCAGGATAAGTCATTGTAACCTTCAATAATGGAGAGCCCATATCCTCTTTGTGTGGTTCAGTGGTGCACTCTCCTATGAAGATTTTTTTCCTGGTGTCCAGATTGACCCTTCCAGCTTGAAATTAGTGGCCATAATCCCTTTTAATAATATCTGCCTCTACTGAGGAAGAGTTCAGCTGTGTCACCTTTGTAAATGCACTTCAAGTATTTGTAACCTGCTCTTAGCCTCTGCTTTGCCAAATTGAACAACCCCTGCTCCCTCGACCTCTCTTTGAAGGTGATGTGAAGCATGAAGGTGATGTGAAGCAAATCACCTTCAAGATTTTCTCTAGGCCCCTGACCAAAGTCTAAGGTTATGTCATTTGTAATGTCAGCCATTATCCTTTATATGGTGCTGTCCATAAATTTCCTGTGAGTGTCTTCTGCCTCATCACCCAGATCACTACTGAAAACATTGAACAATATAGGCTTGGTTATGGACCTCTGGGGTACTCCCACTTGTAACTGGCTGTCAATCAATGTGGTAATAACTGAACCAATGATAGAGGAGCCAACGAGCAGAGGTGCTATGCTGGACCTCATTCTCACAAACAAGGAGGGGTTGGTGGGGAATGTGAAGCTCAAGAGCAGCCTGGGCTGCAGTGACCATGACATGGTGGAGTTTGAGATCTTTAGGGCAGTGAAGAGGGAGCACAGCAAGCTCGCTACCCTGGACTTCAGGAGAGCAGACTTTGACCTCTTCAGGGATCTGCTTGGTAGAGTACCACGGGACAAAGGCCTGGAGGGAAGAGGGGCCCAAGAAAGCTGGTTAATATTCAAGGATCACCTCCTCCAAGCTCAGGAGTGATACATCCCAACAAAGAGGAAGTCAGGCAAAAAAGCCTGGAGGCCTGCATAGATGAACAAGGAGCTCCAGGCCAAACTCAAACACAAAAAGGAGGTCTACAGAGGGTGGAAGCAAGGACAAATAGCCTAGGAGGAATACAGAGAAATCATCCAAGCAGCCAGGGATCAGGCTAGGAAAGCCAAAGCCCTATGAGAATTAAATTTGGCCAGGGACATCAAGGGCAACAAGAAAGGCTTCTTTAAGTACGTTAGTGATAAAAGGAAGACTAGGGAAATTGTGGGCTTTCTCTGGAAGAAAACAGGAGAGCTGGTTACCCAGGATATGGAGAAGGCTGAAGTATTCAATGACTTTTTTTGCCTCAGTCTTCACCAACAGGAGCTCTAGCCATACAGCCAGCCCAAGTCCCAGATGGGAGAATAAAGAACCACCCACTGTAGGAGAAGATCAGATTCAAGACCATCTAAGGAACCTGAAGACACGCAAGTCTATGGGACCTGATGAGATGTATCTGCAGGTCCTGAGGGAACTGGCAGATTAAGTTGCTAAGCCACTGTCCATCACATTTGAGAATTGGCAGTCCGGTGAAGTTCCCAGTAACTGCAAAATGGGAAACATAACCCCCATTTTTAAAAAGGGAAAAAAGGAAGACCTGGGGAACTACAGGCCAGTCAGTCTCACCTCTGTGCCCAGCAAGATCATGGAGCAGATCCTCCTGGAAACTATGCTAAGGCACATAAGGAGGTAAGGTAAGGAGGTATGCTAAGGTAAAGTAAGGAGGTGATTGGTGACAGACAACAAGGTTTCACTAAGGGCAAATCACGCCTGAGAAATTTGGTGATCTTATACAACAGGGTTACAGCATTGGTGGATAATGGAAGAACAACTGTTGTCATCTACCTGGACTTGTGCAAAGCATTTGACACTGTCCTGTGCGATATCCGTGTCTCTAAATTGGAGAGACATGGATTTGATGGATGAACCACTCGGTGGATAAGGAATTGGCTGGATGGTCACACTCAAAGAGTTGAGGTCCATGGTTTGATGTCCAGGTGAAGACCAGGGATGAGTACCATTCCTCAGGGGTCTGTACTAGGACCGGTGCTGTTTAACATCTTTATTGGTGACATGGACAGTGGGATCAAGTGCACCCTCAGCAAGTTTGCTGATGACACCAAGCTGTGTGGTGCCGTCGACGCACTGGAGGGAAGGAATGCCATCCAGCGGGACCTGGAGTACTGCATTCAGCTCTGGGGCTCCCAGCACAAGAAGGACATGGACCTGTTGATACAAGTCCAGAGGAGGGCCATGGGGATGATCAAAAGGCTGCAGCACCCCTCCTATGGAGACAGGCTGAGGGAGTTGGGGTTGTTCAGCCTGGAGAAGAGAAGGTGCCAGGGAGACCTTATAGTGGCCTTCCAGTACCTAAAGGGGGCCTACAATAAAGCAGGAGAGGGACTATTTATCAGGGAGTGTAGAGATAGGACAAGGGGTAATAACTTTAAACAAAAAGAGGGTAGATTTAGGTCAGTTATAGGGAACAAATTCTTTCCTATAGAGGGTGGTGAGGCACTGGAACAGGATGCCCAGAGAAGTTGTGGATGCCCCCTCCCTGGAAGTGTTCGAGGACAAGTTAGGTGGGACTTTGGGCAACCTGGTCTAGTGGGTGGCACCCCTGCCCATGGCAGGGGGGTTGGAACTAGATGGTCTTTAAGGTCCTTCCAACCCCCAAAATCCTATCATACTATGATTCTGTGACTATGACCTATTGAGTCTAGCAGGCCAGCTACATTTCAACCTACCAACAGTCCATTCCTCCAGCCCCTGATTTCTCAGTTTTCAGTTGAGAATATCATGGGAGATGGTGTCCAAACCTTACTAATTGTATATTACATCTAACATAACCAGTCACTGAAGGCAATTACGTTGGTCAAATATGATGTGCACTTACTAAAGCCTTGCTGAGTGCAATTCTTGATTACATTCTTGTCCTTTGCATATCTGAATAAAGATTACAAAAAAGTGTAAACTGTAATTCTCCTGATGTCTGACTGACAAGCTTACAGCCTCCAGGTGCTTGATTCCTGAATTGATTGCCTGTTGTTGTCCTAATTAAGTGTGTTCAAAGTTATTTTTCTAAATGGAAGCCTGATGAAAATAACATTTGTAAAGTAGATTATGGAGAAGAATCAGACAATGCATAATGGAAAGTAAGGTGAGTAGCAGAAAGTGTTAAAGATCCACCCGCAAGAGAATGAGCAACAGGAACAAAGGTCACAGTTACTTAACAGATTATTATTTATTGTTTACTATAGTAGTTATTATTTCTCATTATACCCTTGCACAGTTATCTAACAGAATTTATGAAATCTGTCTCATTCAAGAATCTACCTCTAACTGACAACTAGACAGAAAAAAATCTGAAGTTACAAGATGAACCTAAAACACCCATGTTGCTTTTGTCTTCCAGAGTACAGGAAGGTAGAGGAAAATAAAACCACATTTAATTTCATGGAATTTTTCATTATTCACTTCAGATGTTTATAAATGTCCATAATCTCCTTATTACTTTGGTGTTTTTTTCCCTCTAAATTCCTCTAACTTCACCAGATTGAAGGAATAGTCTTTACATTGTAAGTTCTGACTCATGATCACTGCAAAGCACAGCACTGTATCTGCGAAAAATACTGGGACAAAATCTCACAGGAAAAAAACAGAAATGTTACAAAAGTTCTTTTGAATCACATTTCTCTCAAAATGATTTTGTCCTGGCATGGAAATATTAGTTTCAAACATTTTGCATTCTTTAAGCTCTGAATTTACTGAAAATCATTCTGAGGGAGTTCTAAAGCATAATAGTAATTTTATGGAAGGTGATAATTGGAAAGAACTGTCAGGTTGGAAAACTAGCAGAAAAAAAAAAGAAGAAGAAGGAATGATTTCTCACTAGCAAAACAGAGTAAAGTTTTATAAAAATGTTAAAAAAACAGGAAAGTCCCTTCCTAGTCAAAAATATTTAACAAGTACTTGGCTGCTTAGAAATGATCAAAGGAAAGTATCTTCAAGCATTTCTCACATCACATTCATGCCTGTCTGGCATTTATTCATAATAAAAAGAATTTCTAGGCCACAAAGAATAATTTCTCCTGATCACCCATATTATAAAATATCTTGCAAAGATATTTGTTATATAAATTAAAAGCACCAAAATAATGCCAAATAAGAAAAAAAAATGGCCATGAGTGCAAATCCTGACTACATTTTAACACCCATTTTAATGTTTACAAACTCAAGAAACAAGATTCTGAAAAAAAATCCTTGACCTCCTTAAAGGCATTTATTCTGAAGCTTTGCTGTACAAACTAGCTGAGTCACTGCTTCTCAGTATGAGACACTCCACTCCACAAACTAGAACAAAAATCAATAGTCTTTTAAACACCATTAAAAAAATCAGGTTAACATGTAAAAAGCTGTCTTGTAATTAAATCCTTATACAAACAAACCAAAGAGAATATTAAGTGTAGCTATTAAAGACCTAATAAAAAAGAAAAAAAGAAAAAAGAAAGCTTTAATTAATAAACACAAAAAGAGGATTGGAAACAAAACATAAAACTTTTCATATAGTGTCACTGAAACTTAAAGACTTTCTATTAGCTCATATATGAAGGTCAATTACATCACGGTCTGGTTATTTGCTCACAGTCTGTCGTCAGATCTGACAATAAGCTACCTGATTAGAAGAGCATTTTTTAGCTAATAATCTAATTATATGTCATTGTAATAAGCAAAAAGTGGGAAAACAGATTTTTTTTTTAATTTTAATCCTCTGCCATCTAAGTCTCTCTTAAATTTTCTTTTGCTGATAAAAGAAAAAAAAAATGGAGTGATCAGCAAAATAGAATTCCAACTTTTTAGTTTTTCAGTATGTTAATGGGTGTTTACCTACAATATTTTACAAAGAAAAGTTTATCTGAAAAAAAATCTTTCTAACAGTTGGAAACTAGTTCCATGGTTGTTAAAGATTCTCAATATTAACTGAATTCTAATGTATTTCTAAATCAAGATTAGAGTCATGCCTCACTTTAAGTGATTTCTAGACATCTTCAAACAAGTGTGTAGTATTAGAGAGCAACTTGTGAAAATGTTTGTGGAGCTAGGAGAACACATTGCTTGTTAATTAAAGTAAATAAAGAAAGCATCAGGCTATGGTCTCCACAGCTAAAGAGAACATTCACAGCCTGTGGAGCTGTTACATAAATCAAGTTTATTATGAGATTAATTACAGAAACTATACAGATATTTCAGAGAAATATCTTAAATATCAAATGAAATATGAGAAATATAAGATCTGTTTTACAAGAAATATCAGATTTAAAGAGTTAAACATAAAAAAAAAAAAAGAAAAAAAGAAAAAGAAAAATAAATCCAAAACAAAACATTTTAAAGGAACGAATCAGCTGATGTAAGGCAGGGAACAGAATTTCAGGTAATGGCAAGGAATTTATACAACCCATCTGTTTCCCCACATAGTCTACAACTTTTATTTGTTGTGCCAGTTAAGATAAAATATGATTGCCATCTCACAGTCTCCCGAAGACTTTTCTATATCCCATATGAATTAAAATTGGGGTACCTGGAATATCTCAAAGTACTCCGTGCTTGGAGAGCTATCTAGGAGAGGGTAAATTTACACTACAGAGGAATTTTTTTTTCTGAGGATCTAAAGCAGTCATCATAACAAAGCATATTTCAGTGTAGAAGTAATAGAAAAAGAACTTCTGTTCCTGATGCTATGCCAGAAATGCCATGGGAGGCAATGGAAAGAAGCCTAACAGTGTATGGTCACAGGGCAACCAGAGCCAACAGTCATTCCTTTTATCTACAGGTAATGGTGAACATGTAGCTTAAAGAGAGCAGTCAACTAAAACATACCTTTTTATCTTAAGATTTTCTTATTAACAACCATTAAAATATATATACATATGAATCTTCTGCAAAGAAATAGACAATATGATTGTATTGGGTTTACATGGCACGGCTTTGGTAGCAGGGGGCTGCAGGGGTGGCCTCTGTGAGAAGAGTCCAGAAGGTGCCCTATGTCAGATAAGAGACAGTTCCAGCCGGCTTCAACATGGACCCACCACTGACCAGACCCCAACCAATGAGTGACATTGGTTACGCCTCTGTGCGAGCATATTTAAGAAAGGGAACAAACTGCTGTGCCACAGCAGCTGGGAGAGAGGGGTGAGAAGCAGCCCTGCAGGCACCCAGGGCAGTGCAGCAGGAGGGCAGGAGGGGCTCCAGGCGCCACAGCACAAGTTCCCCTGCGGCCCGTGGAGAGGCCCATGGTGGAGCAGGCCGTCCCCCTGCAGCCCATGGGCACCCCACGGAGCAGATCTCCACGCTGCAGCCATGGAGGAGCCCCCATGGAGCAGGTGGATGTGGCCTGAAGGAGGCTGCAGCCCATGGGAGCCCGCGCAGGAGCAGGCCCCGGGCCGGAGCTGCAGCCCGTGGAGAGGAGCCCCCGCAGGAGCAGGAGGCCTGGCGGGAGCTGCCGCCCGTGGGGGAGCCATGTTGGAGCAGTTTGGTCCTGAGGGATGGGCCCCGTGGTACGGACCCATCTGGGAGCAGTTCTGGAAGAGCTGCAGCCTGTGGGCAGCCCACGCAGGCCCAGCTTGGGAAGGACAGCATCCCATGGGAGGGACCGCACGTGGAGCAGGGGCAGAGAGTGACCGTGAAGGAGCAGCGGAGACACAGCGTTAGGGACTGACCACAGCCCCCATTCCCCTTCCCCTGCACCTCTCAGGGGGAAGGAGGTAGAAGAGGGTTGATGGAGGAAGGTGTTTTTAGTTTGCTTGTAGTTTCTCACTGTTCTACTCCGCTAGTGATAGGTAATAAATTATATTAATCTCCCTCTGCTGAGTCTGTTTTACCCGTGATAGTAATTGGTGGGTGATTTCCCTTTCCTTATCTCAACCCTTGAGCCCTTTCCATCGTATTTTCTCCCTTTTTCCCTTTGAGGAAGGGGAGTGAGAGAGCGGTTGTGGTGGAGTCCAGCTGCCCAGTAGGGTAAAACCACCACAATGATGGAAAAATATGCTACTATGTAGACACATCATTGACCTGTGTCTTGAATATTGTTCTCCCCATTTCAAAAACCATATAGAAGAATGAGAAAATGTTCAGGAAAGCACAGCAGAGATGGTCAAATTTGTGGAACAACTTTCATATGAAAAGCATTAAATAACCTTAGACAATTCAGCCAAGAAAACAGACAACTGAGGAGAATATACATAGCAGAAAGTTAAAAGTGAACAATTGATCTCTGATTCTTCCAATATAAGGCAGAAGGACATTAAACTGCACTAACATATACAAGATTGAAACCAAGTAACAAAAGGCATGCAATACATAGTTCAGCTGTAGAACTCTTTGCTGTAGGGGACCGTGAAGGCTAAAATTTTACATGGATTCACAAATCCCTTTAGTCCTAGTAAAATAAAGACACTTCAGAAAATCCTTCAGTCAAAAATCACTGGAGACTTGGTGAATGGTAATTGGCACTGGCCACCATTCCTCCCCCTCTGTGACCCAGATGAGGCCTTGTTGTATTGCTGCCCTGTTTGCTCACATTCTAGAAACTGACATTCTTCAAAATCTTTGTTCTGTAGTCATAGAGGTTTGCAAAAGCTGTATGCATAACTAAACTAACTTCAATCAACATATAGTGTTTTATTTTAGCTGCCATTTTAGCCATGAATGTCACATACTGAAAGAATATCGACTTGTATTAGCTATCACTTTTCAAAGATCCAGAAAAACATTTATTATTGACTCCAACTTAAGTTGCAAACTCTCCCCCAGTTTCATACTATTTTCTTAATGAACATTACTACTGAATTTGGACTTGTATTTCTCAGCTAAATTCCAGTGGTCACAGAACCAACCTCCTACCTGGAAAATCTAACCTCCTAAGTTTCCAAGTTCATTAACTTGTATTTTGGAATATTTCAAAATGAGGGCAGTACGAGATCTCTGCAATATTCTGTAGTCACCTGTTTTTTCCATTTTCATATTTCAGTTTTGGAAGAAAGAAAGAGAGAAAGAGAGAAAGAGGGGGAGAGAGAGAGAGAGAGAGAAAGGAAGGAAGGAAGAAAAAGGAAGAAAGGAAGGAAGGAAGGAAGGAAGGAAGGAAGGAAGGAAGGAAGGAAGGAAGGAAGAAGAGCATTATGTTCTTACCACTTTTAATATGCCAAAGGAATCCTTAATAATTGTCAGATTTCACCCATACTATCTGAGGCCAATCACACCATTGTGTGACAGAGCTACACCATGCGAGTCAGTTTTTCCAGCCCAGATCTTCCTGACATTGCCTTCATTACTGGATCGGTGAACACCAAGTAATGTTTTTCATATATGGGCTCACTTTCTTAACACTTCTGCCAGTCAAACAGTAATAGTATTCCTGTCTTCATCATAATACATAAATCCTTTCTTATTTGCATTATGTAAGTCTTCTGACAAACCAATATTAGAAAATGTATGTGATTTCCAGATGTTAATTGTTTGCAATTATCTTTTTTTCTTTTTATTTTTTTTTTTTTTTGAATTGAAAAAGAGTTGAAAACATGCATTCCACAGGAAAAAAGAATCACAGAATCACAGAATGTTTGAGGTTGGATGGGACCTCTGGAGATCATCTGGTCCAACCTCCCTGCTTAAGCAGGATTCCCTAGAGCACATTACCCAGGATTGTGTCCAGATGGCTTTTGAGTATCACCAGGGAAGGAGACTCCACAACCTCTCTGTGCAACCTGTTCCAGTGCTGTCACCCTCACAGTAAAGAAGTTTTTCCTCATGTTCCGACAGAAAGTGTTTGAGACTAAGATCAAAGTCATTATTGCACTATTGTCTTTTTATAACCAATGTTAACATAGACTTCCATCACCAATACCTCATTGTTTCATAAAACTATCCAGAATTTTCTCTTTTTGTCTTTAAATAAGGCTTCCTAAATGTGCATTCAGATGCTTAAAAGAAATATATATATATATATATATTTCCATAAGGATCAAATGTTCCTTGGAGTTAGAATGGGTATTTGTTCTGTACTTCACGGTACAAATTTTTGTGTAATCTCTCACAGATTATTTCCAACATTAGACTGAATCTGGAAATAATAACAGAGTATGAAAATTAACAAGAATTCAAAAATAAAACTAAACTCAATGGGACCTAATGTATTTATCAACCAAGTACTGTAATGCTAATTAATCCCACAATATGCTAAACTACCCAAGACACAAGACTGTTGAAAGAAATCAAATTTCTAAACCAGTGCATATTCTTTTATACCTGAATGATTACATCTTCCGCAAGTCACGTGTTTTTCTTTTTACCAAATAAACATCCTTTATGGTCCTATAATGCATGCAATTGAAGACAAACAATTGTATCAAAACATTCCATGCTTGAAATTTTAAAAAATGTTAACTAGAAGTGAATTACAACCAATATAAATCTGTCTTCATTGTTTTGGGGAATTCAAAAATGAGGTTCCATTTTAAACATGATAGTGAACAGCTCAAGCTTGACATGAATAGCAACTTTCCCTGTTTTCTGCAAAGAAACAATAACGCTAAGCATTGGTCAGAAAACAAATTAATTCTAAGGTGAGAGCTAAGTTCCAAGCAATACATCACCATCCCTATTTTGTTTGTGTATGTAATTCTGTTGTTTGAATTTTGATCAGAACTAGGAAATACTTATTAAGAGTAGGGTCCATAATAAGATAATTAGGCAGTCTCTTTGAACTCAAGCGTGATATCTGAAATTTTGACTGAACTACGCCTGTATTCTTCACATACTAAAACTGAGTAAAAAATTGTTGAGTGCTTATGTCTAAAAGAAAAATATTATTTATTTTCATACCTACTGTCATCTACCGAGGAAAAACAAGTAAATGCACATAAAAAGGTAGTGGATTACTCCATAAACTACAGATTATGTGCTTAGGTAGTGTATCTTGATGTATAATGACCTATTTTGTGATCCATGCCTTGTCCCTTAACAACTACAGCTGTTGCTGGAAGGAGAAACAGCTCAGGAATTAATCATGGACATATCAGTTGCTGTAATAAAATGTAGTAAAATTTAAGGGAGGTTTCAGTATTCTTACTAATAACATGGCTAGGGTTTAACCTTTACAAAATTTCTTTTGCTGTGTTGCTGACCTTCTCCTTACTATCCTATCACATGGGTCCATGTGGACTTTGAAACCTAACAGGAATAATTTTCTTTAAACTTTATGTTGTTCTACTTTTGTTTTGATATCACTTTCATATTTTTTTCCTTTTATCTGCACATTGAAAAACTCCCATTTTTTATCTCTCATCTTTCCATGAGTGTTTTTATTTACACCATACAAAAATGCTTTCCAGGGAAGAATTTCCCATTTCCCCAAAAAACTTTATCCACTTCATGAATGGGTATGGGAATCTTCCTCTATGGTCAGAATAGCAGGGATGGATGATTTTCCTTCCTTGCTTTGTATCATTCTGTTATTTGCCAACTGCATATGTATAAATGTATAATATGGAGAACTCCTTCCTGATGTGAAAAATACTGTGTTTTGCAGGGTAGTAATGACGTTGGTGTCACTGAGGATAATAATTACTGGGAAGTATACAGCTTTTAAAATACAATAAGGTAAAATTCACGTTTTCAGTTATCTTCTGCATGAAACTGCTTCACAGAAAATATAAACAAAGCCAGTTTCAAAAAGATTTGCAAAACAAAAGTTATTAAACTATAGTTTATTTATAGTATATATATATTTATAGTATATATATAGTTTATTTATTTA
>VXAA01007384.1:20472-33103 GCA_013399115.1 Anseranas semipalmata
GCTTTATTTTTTTGTTGAGATAAAGGTCTATACTTCAAAGATTTTATTTCTTTTTCCAACAATAATGAAATCAAAATGGGCAGCTAGTGTTATCCCTTGCTGTTTTGCTTCAGTCATTTTGAAATGCAATGATGCCTGGTCTAATATAGATTTTGTCACCTTTTCTAAAATGCCAGCACTATTTGCTGCTCTTTGTAGTAATTTGCCTGGAAACAGTTGTCCTTTCCATCAGCCATTTCTGCATTTGCCAGTGCACATTTATGCTTTCACTTTTTTATAGGAAAAGATGCTTGCAATTGATGCAAGCTGACCAAAGATGTCAGATTACATGGAGCAGCTGCATTTTCACACAACAGACTTGTGAGCTTTTAAACTTTAACATTGCTATTAGTAATTGCTTTTTNAGGCTCACTCACCAGCTGCATATTCTCACCAGAATATGCTAAGGGAAGCAATGTATCTAGGTAGACATTATGGTGTTTATCAGTGCAAATCTCAGGAAAGATCATGTTACATTCTGATGGTGGTCCAAATTAAGCTGGTCTCACCATGAGTTATTACAAGAGGAAAGAAAACAAGCTAACAGCTACACCCATGTTCTAATTGCCCTCTTTGCTTCCTCCTTATTTTCCTTAAATCTAAAAATGCACTTTCATACATGGATATTTGCATCTCAGACTTTTGGTTGGTTCATCTTTGAAAAGAAGTGTTCATCTTCTCTCTACAAACAAATGTTCTAAACAGACAAACTGCATCAGTTAGTGCATAATTACAGTCAATGTATCCAACATTTCAGTGTGGTCTAATGTATGGCCTGAGTATAATAAAATCCAAATTATCTCACTTCCGCATTTTAGATATCTCTTCTCAAAAAACTGCAGGCATTGTTTCTATAACATAATCAGTACTTCACAGCCACCTGTGACAGTTGTATATTTACTTATCACCACTGCAAGTACACCGCCAGGTCCTTACTAGGCAACTAGAACACCCAGTACAGTCTGGTAGCTGAAGTCCGGCTACTCCAAGTTTGCTACCCACAATTGCTGAAGCGTTTTGATGAGTTCAATACCCAAACCACTCCCTGCACTCTTTTTGCTCTTTGTGAACTCTCATAAGATGTTAAGAGTCCAGGGACTGTTGATCAGCCTATTGAACATAGCACTGTACACAAGAGAGAGAAAATGCAATAAAAACAAATCAAATAAGATATCTGTCAACAATATATTTTGAAATGTTGCATTAATTTGTTCTTGATAAATATTCAGGGTCACTTTTTTTTTTTTTTCTCAGGGACAAGAAATAAAAAGATGTTGCTATCTTTCAGTCTTTTTGTTCAGCCATGTTAATGAAATAGAAAGAGAGCTTGCTATTTCCTCATATACATTTAATCAATAAAATTTGTAATTAGCTCCAGCTGCACATTTCTTACCAAGGAAAGCAGGAAAGACTGTCTTGGATGACTGGTCTCAGGAAGACATTTTGAACACTTAGACACAGCTGATTTTCAATGTAGAGTATGCTTTAAAATAATAGATATGAAGTCCCCTTATCCCTGTTGTCCTTATGCAATGACTTTCAGAGCAGAACTTGCACTTTAAATAATAAGCCTTGTGTGCATAAATCCTGAATTTCTTTGAAATGTGCCTCTAAGGAACCACTGGCCTTTCCCATGTAGCTCTGCAACTCTAAAAAACTACATCCCTCAGGGCCTCTCTGGATAAAGAGCTTTTATTCAGCCTATGGAGTTGTGGAATGGAATAGGTGTTTTACCGCAATACAAACAGCAGTGGCCCACTTCTCTTTGCTTCAGTTTGCAAACAGTAATTTATTTGAACAAATTGGCGTTGGGAGTCTTGATTTGCCCTGTGTGGTTCACTTAATATGTTTTTCCACTAAGCTTCTTATGCAGGGAATATTGGACCTGCTTCCTACAAGAGGATAAACAAGGCCTGATTAATCACCAGGGTTCTTTACTTTTCAGCAGATGTCCGCACAGACCCATGACTTAACTCTGAGACCCATTCCTTTCTCTCTTCTCTGCCCAAGCTTCTCCAGACCTCTATAGGTACTGGACTGGTTTACAGTTGTACCCTTACTCAACCCCAATGAAATTACATACAAATAAAAGGAGAATTGTGTTTTGCTGTTTTGCTTATTTACTGTTGCTTTCCTACCTACTCTCATTACAATCAAATCTTCAGGTGATTCTAAACCAAGAGGACCTGTAAATACCAAGGAGAACAAAAAAAAAAAAAAACAATACAAAGAAATTAACAGACAGTAGAAGCACAGGCAAAAGGTAACAATCTCATGTTCTGTTTGAATGTGTCAGAAAAATGTTAGGAATGTAAAAGGGGAAGACAACTTTCTGGGCCATCAGAATGAATCCCTTGATATTGAATTGATAAATATAATCCACTTAATAAACATTATCCATTATCTTGCAGTCCCATGTTGTTCCAGCTTTTTATACATCACATTCTTTTATTCTGAATTGTTATAGCTGACAAGCAACAAATGGGACACAGAAAAGGATTCTCTGAGGTAGTGGAAAGACAGAAAATTAGATATATTTTTGTAGAAAAATATGAAGTGAAAGGAGCTGAATGTAACTTTAAACCCAAAATGAATATTCTCTACAGTGTTCTTTTTATAAATCATAGCCACTGTTTAACCTCCTGTATTAATGTGAGAATCTCACTGGTTTGGTGCATAAAAAGTTATTAACAAATTGAAACGGGTGAAGACAAGAGCTAAAGACATGAGAAAAAAAAATCATTTAAAAGAAATTTCAGATATTAATGTCTCAACTTGAAAGAAAGAGAATGCCAACATGGGTATATCCAGTTATGTGGGCTGGTAGAAATTTGGTTCAAGGATGAACAGTCAGAGTTATAAGAAGTCCACATGCAAAAAAACAAACATGATAAATAATACTACTAAAGTAGCTTTTAAGAGTTAAAATATACCAAAATTAAAACTGCAAGTTCAATCTCAACTTAGCTTCTTGAGTGTATTTATATAACCTATAATATACACTGCAATCATCTTTAACTGCTCGATCCTTTCTTTTATTCTTTTTGTCTGTAAATGTTTTGCTTCATCTCAAACACATGTATTTTTGAAGCTTTTCATTTCTGTGAAGAAAAGAAAAATCAACAAATATAATTCAATCCAAAACACATTTTAGAATTAAAAACTTATTTTTTCATGGTTTCAAGAAATGTGCTCAATGAATCCACCTGCCCAAATAATTGCTTTTAGTTTGACACAATGCAGTTTTCTACAGTGCATCAGCTCTCCCTTCCATATGTGTGATGAGAACTTAGATTTCCTCTATGAAAACTGAATGTACAACCTTCTTCGATATTTTTAACCCTAAAGAAAAAATCTTTTCTACTTCTTTCCACCCACAAGCACAAAACAACTGTGCCACTCTGTTATAAAGTAATGCATATTTAGTTAGCTAAGGCAAAAACACATATGTTCCCCAAAGTGTTAAAATCTGAGATATTTCTGCAAGAATAACTTCAAATCTTCATCCAAATATTGTTTTTTTCAGGTTCCAAAACACATCTATTTGGCCTCTCCTTACTAACTAGCAAAGAACCTACAGACTTCAAGTGTCTGTGTTTCTTGAAGATAGGAATCTAAAGATATACAGTGGCTCTTAAAATAATAGAAAATTTGTTTTTAAAAATAGTATGTGGGATTTTCTTTCACATGTGGGATTCTAAACCGACAAAGTTTGGTAGACTTCACAGCTTTGGTTGCTCTGTAATGTCACATACTGACACGTAAGGGGATAAAAATCTATGTAGGTGTATGGTTTCCTGTTTTTTACCTGCATATGATTTTTTAATCAGCTACAGTGCTGAATTTTACTTCCCCAAGTAAAATTTACTCCTTCTAAAAAAAGAGACATATTTCTGCAAAATATTATATACCAAAAATCCCAAAAGATGGGGAAAATGTGCATGGTAAGTCTTCAAGGCAGATCTGGCAGTAGCACCCCCTTAAAACCAACTCTCCAAAACCTCCTTGGCAACATTTTACTGACCCCAACGGAGCAAGCCCAGGCAGGGGTTGACCCTGGCAGCCCTTAAAACCATAGATGCACTGAGGCCTGGACGGAGCTACCTCAGTCCGTGCTGCCCACAGCACTCATGACCACACGGTCGGCAGTCCCCGCTTACCTCCCTCTGGCACCGGTCGTTGAAGCCTGGCTTTACAAAAGGCTCTGCTCCTGTATCAGAAGCAAGAGATGTGTTCAGAGTTTTAAAAGAAATCAAATGTCATTTGCTGGACAGTGTGGAATGAGTGACAGTTAACCCAAAGTTGAAACCAAAGCTGGAGCCTTTGGAGAGCTTAGTAATCCATTATTGAGCTCTTATTGCCTTTTTTTTTTTTTTTTTCTTAAAAGTCTACCTTGTTTCGTAACAGGAAATTGTATTACTTGTTCCTCAATATTTTTTTCTAAAAGTTTTGCAAAACTTTTGACAAAAGCACTTCTGTCAGTTCTGTGATTATCTTTTTTTTGAAAATGATTCAACCTTTGATTTATTTAATATTAATCTAAACCTGTGTTGTAGCCAGAAATCATGTAATCCTTCAATGGATTTATTCATAATATATGCTCAGACACATTTTACCATCTCTTCAGACTAAATATTAATGTTTTAAATAATGCTGAGATATAAAACCATTGGAAACCAAACATAAGGAAAGAGCTGACAAGGATTTGCTGAGACAGGAATATTTTAAATAAATAAAGAGCAAAGAGTGTGAAGGAAGACTTCTGTGCCATATTGCCAGCTGGGAAAGAAGAGAAAACTAATTCAGTGCTGATATAAGTAATGGACAAGAACTGACAGTATATGCAATGACAGATCTGCACCAGAAGAAAGCTGTAGGGACATCAGCTAAGTGGGGGGCTGTGAGAGCAGACTGCCTCTGCTTCTCTACCACCAACACGGTGAGCTGAAGTAACTAGCCCAACTAAGAATGTCTCATTTTCTTGCTTACTTGGTTGTCAGGTTAGCTTTCTGCTGTTCTGGGGAGCTGAATCAGATTATTATGTGATCACACAAGTGTCAAAGGGAGCATAGAGTGAGGTGGGCAGGTAGCAGAGAAGGAAACAGGCCACTTTCAGTGTCTTTCAGTGGATGAGAGCTGTTAACGTAGCACAAGTCATCTTATGAAAATGCACCTGCAGATTTTGGTCACAACTCTTCACAGAAGAGCTACTCTGCTTCTCACATGTCTAGACCAATTACACCAATTTTTGAGTGCTTGAATTAAATAAATAAATAAATAAATAAATGCAGAATTCTATATTCTGCAGTTTTTTTCTTTAGAGGGTGGTAAAACAGTCTTCTGAAGACAACGTGACAGAAAAATATAGAACTAGATACTAACCAATTTTCTATAAGCATTTTTGTCCTTGAAGTGGAACATAGCCATTTGTATATTTTACCAAATGTTGTTGCAAATAGAAATAAAACTTGTAAATATCACCACTTCTTTTATACAGTAATACAGTACTTACTAGGAGCTGGACAGACAGGTTCAGAATATTTTAATAACAGGTTCACACCTGAAAACAGAGTCTATTTGTCAGGTGAATATGTGTCGGTGAAGAGCATCTTCTGAGGTCAGCCTCCAGAGCTCTTCCTGGACTAGCTGTACTGAGCGCATTCTCAGACAAGACACAGGTAGCAAGCTTGTATGTACTTTGACTAAAAACTCAGTCAAATCCAATAGAGCAACAGTCCTTGACTGCCTGGAGCACAAATCTGGCTCAGAGAGGTTCTGCTGACTGCTATGAACAAAGAGCAAGGTGATGAATAAATCTGGATTGCTACTGGGACAAAGGTAAAACCAACATTGCTGAAAAAGTGGAGAGGATATGTACAAAACACATGGAGGAAGGTGACAGGGACAGTCAAAAAAAAAAAAAGATTATTTTAGCCACTTTTTAGGACTTATTTAAAATGGTTTGTAATTTGCTCGGTTTGATGAAGGATTCAAAGTGTTGTTTTTGTGTTCCTTGTCAACCTGGGATTGTAAATGTTCTCATATCCACAGAACAAGGATAAGCAAATATTTTTTCTAATTATAAAACAATGCTGTTCAGTGTTATTTGGAAGTAATGGTTGTCGAGAGAAAGTAGTTCTTCCATTTGAAGACAGTTCTTTATGTATATCTTAGTTTCCTGCTTGTCAGTTCACAGAATCACAGAATCATTTAGGTTGGAAAAGAGCTCCAAGATCACCTAGTCCAACCTATGACCTAACACTAACAAGCCCTCCACTAAACCATGTCACTAAGCTTTACATCTAAAGGTGTTTTAAATACCTCCAGGGATGGTGACTCAACCACTTCCCTGGGCAGCCTGTTCCAATGTCTAACAACCCTTTCAGTAAAGAAATTTTTCCTTATATCCAACCTAAACCTCCCCTGGTGCAACTTTAGCCCTGTTCATAAGCATTGAGTTAGAATTTAAATTAACTCTATTCTCAGTTTAATTAGTTAAAATTATGAAACAAGGTCTACTGAAAGGGTAAATAATTTTTACAGGCTTCTGTGGAATGTAGCCATTTTCAGAAGTTTATAGACAGAAAGATTGTAAATTCTGAAGTTAAACTTTTCTCTAAGCTTTCAATGAAAGCAAATCTGTGTTTCTTTTCCAATTTCTCTTACAAACTGTAAACTTGTTAATCTCTTAAGACCTGCATTTTTGCATCAAAGCCTGTAAATACTCCACAAAAAGAATTCTGCTCAGAACTAAGAAATGCATGTTTTTATAAATAATAATAATAATAATAATAACATGTACATTTCAAAAGCAGATATTGAAAAAAGTAGCTGTATCTTTTGGAATATGGATCCTCTTTCTTGGTTAATATTTTTTTCCCCAAGTACCTTATTCTGCTTGTAACTGGTGTCAGTAAATAAAACTGTCTTTTGTTACTGAATATCAGCTCCAACAGCACATTCAGATCCTGTGTATCTCTCTGTCTAAAGGGTAGGATGACCTTTCTCAGATTGTTTCTTCCAGATTCCAGAGTACCCACCTCTGAAATGACAGGTCTCATTTCTCCTTGAGAGAGTAATCTGTGAGCCTCCTCCAGGACCATCTTCATTGGTGTCTCTGGATTATTTTTAGCTGTGATACCTTGCAGTCCCCAGAGATGCAGCATTTTCGAACGTTTTTCTTGAAAATGCTCACAGCTTGGAAATTGGAATGAGTGGGCACAGCAGCAACTTTTTAAAATAAAAAAGTGTGAGTATTGGCCCAAAGATGCACAATCCTCTGATAAAAGATTTTAAATGTGAGATCTGTATGTAAACTGTCTTACTTAAGCTTATAATTGTACTCTGTTTTTCACACAAACATGCATTAGTATTGACTCTGTTGCAGGCCAAGTAATGGACCACTTGCTGCAGATTCAGTGCTTGATCCTGCAGAACCCAAACTCACAAATCCACACAGATCAAAGTAATGCCATGTCAGATCAGACCTAGACTCAGGAAGCACACATTAATTTAAGAATTACATCTGAACTAATAATCCCCAAGTCTCAACAGGGCTGCAGAACTGTAACATCTCTGCACCATGTCTGGACTCAACCCAGATTATACCTGACAGCTCGGTGCTTCTGCTTTATGTTGCCATGTACTTCGCAGGCTGGGGTTAGGACAGATGAAGTCCATATCCCACACAAGCTCTCATTGACATTTTGTTGTCAGTTTCTCCAGGTTTAGTAAATCTGCCTCCCTTATTTTAGTTTAGAGGACTTGTCAAGGTCTAACATTGATCCTAGATTTAAATCAGGAAGAATAATCTGTTCTAACTTGTCCTGTAGCCAAATTGTAACTTACCCATTTCTCCTCAGTTAAGCTTCATATACCTTTTTTTTTTTTTTTTTCCATCCCTTGCCTCTGTATCTCCTTTAACAACTCTAACTATATGTTTGGCAAATCACGCACCAAAACTAATATGTACACAAAAGCAGATGTTATGGTAATCAAAATAAAACTGACCTTCCCACATCTTCCTTCCCACATCTGTCAAGCAAATTTATGATTGTAATCATGATGCTTTGCCATTGATCAAATTAATCCATATTTATTGTAAAGGGCCCTCATCTTCTAAGGAGACAGAGGAATATTTTACCATAGGCAATGTAGTTGCCTTTAAGGCATTACTGGTACTGGTATGTACAGATCTGCCAGTTGAGGCTTAACAGGATAGGCAGCACTTTGTAAGCTGAAGGTCAGCTGTGCTTTGAGAGCCCAAACCATCTGTTTAACCCTATGGAGAAACTTCTGTATTTACGCTGTACAACTTGTATTGCTGGAAGTGACACTTTGCAATGTATATTTTTCTTCTGGCACTTCTGTTTCGTGCTGCAGAATTTTATTTTCTCACAGAGCAGTGAAAGATACAAAGCATTCATTTCAAATGCTGAGTTGGTTCAATAACATTGATCAAAGGATTCTCAGTTAAACTTGGTTTTGGCAACAAATTAGCACAGGCACAAGTTTCCTCTAGAGCACTGTTGGCATGTAATTTGGTACAAACCAGTGACACTCTGACATCAACATTTGGTTTACGTTTCTTTTATCTAATAGAGTTTCCTAGAGCTGCAAAGATTTTGAGATGGCAGTTTTCCTCAATATATTAGTATTGCATCATGGTAATTAAATGCCTTCAAATATTTAATAAAGCATAAAGATGTGACAAGACAACATTCATCATCTTCCTTTTCTCTCCCCCTTGGAGCTAACTCTGTTATCTGTACCCCTGAGTATTGTGTCACTTGCTGCTTGAAGTCTAGGGGCTAAGTTTTTGTCCCTGTTTGATCAGAACACTTCCCAATGTCTCATACATTGCTGTCACTTATCATGAAGAAAGCTCTAGCAGAATGTGGTATGTTTTATTTTGCTGCGCCACTGTAGCTCAGTAGCAATTCAGAGAATATAGCTCATTTTCTTTGGGATTATGTATCTACCCATCAGATAAATGTAACCTGCAAGTCCAGCATAATTTATGGAAAATTGTGTTTATAATGAATAGTCTTGCTAGAGAAAAACAGATTAAATTGTGCCCTCAGTTACACAAAAACCTATCAGTTTATCTCTGCAGTCCTCAGTGCTACTGCAAGTATAATTTAGGATAATTTGGGGCATGATCCTTTGTATAACTCAATATCTCTGTACTGATTTCAAGTCACTGTTTACAAATGCTCATTAAAATATACTTCAAATAAAGGAAAATTACCATATAAATTAATTCCAGTCCTTGTTCTCCTTCCCAGTCCCTACCCACTTAGGTTTTTTATTGTGATATTTTCATACAAGAAATATATGAAACTTAAATACATTTTATTACTGTTTTTATATTAACTGATTTTATGCAACTTGTCCTAAAAGAATAGAAATAGGCAATGACATAAGCTGATAAGGACATTCTGACTGAAGAGGTGAGTCTGCCTTCATTTGCATTTGAGCACTGCAGTGTTTTGATGGGGAGATGTGCAAGTTTAAAAAAGGTACACTAACATCACATATTTTTGCATAGTTTTGGCATTTATTTATTTATTTTTGCTTATGGAACAAAAGAATTTGACTTGCATGCCAGGATTTTTTCTACTTACTGTTAATGTTGAAACTGTAGTGACTTCAGAGAATACAAGGAGGCAAGATAGTGTAATTAATTAAAAATATGAGATAGGTTAATTTGTATTCACAACAACATAGTGGCGTTCTGCCAGTTTAATTTTCTTTGGGATGCACCATTTGAACCAGTCACATTGCAACCTTCAAAGTCTGGGACATCAGCACGCTAGCAAAAAGACTGTTTCCCAGCTAGAGAAACCAGCAATGCTTAGTTTCTAAAGGATGCCTGTGCTTTTTCTCCCTCCTCCCACCTCCTTCCTTCCTGCCTAGCAAGGAAGCTGCTGCACTCACGGTGTGTCAGATGCTTCCCAGGATGGAGCTGAGCTGTACGTCTGGGCATCAACACAAACGTGTCATTTTCCCCTCTACAGGCCTCAGGAACTCCGCACCACTGAGACCCTTGCCCCATGCCAGATTTGGCTGATGGTAGTTAAGAGTTCAAAAAGTGGGGCATGCAAGTGGATAACCCAATTTCACAGGCCTTGTTTCCTCAGGGAACCAGGCAGAATGCCAAATTAAGAGCCTAGAGATTCAACTAAAAGAAAATAACCTTTGGAATCACAGAATCTGTAAAAGGTGATTCAGTAAGGACTGACTTTAAATAACAGATGATGATATAGATTTTTTTTTTCCTCAAGCTTTCAGGAAAAAAAATAAAAACCATGCTTGCTAAGAGCTACACAGATTAGACATCATTTATGGAACTAGACTTGTATTTTTCTGAATTACTGGTAGTAGCTTTTTAATCTATGGTGTTTTAGGTAGAGATTTAACAGACGGTTTGGATTTTGTCTAAGCTTTCATATCTGGCTGCTACAACCAAAACCTGAAAATAACATGTCTGGATAAAAAGATCAAACATTAAGTAAAATAATCTTGAGCTAATACCTGTTCTGCCTGGCTTCCTGAAAAGCACAGAAATAATGGGAATGAAGGGCTTTTTATTCTGTGATCACGACCAACTACCTGACTCACATTGACAATGCCTGTAAGCTGAACTTCTCTCTCCTATGCCCTCTCCCTCCCTGTGCCCCATCCCCTCCCATCCTGGCATATAGCATATTGCCTAATACAATAAGAGAGCTATTCAGAGCTCTCAATATGATGACTACTCTCGTTTTATTGATTTACAGGCAATATGCTTGGTCTGAAAGCAAGACAGAGCCAATGGCATTGCTTGTGGTTCATTCCTGCTAAACAATAAATTCCAGAATGATATGTTTTAGGTTGTATTAAGATATAGAAGCCTCAAAAGCAATATTCTTCACTGAAATGCACTTCATTAATAAATAAGAAAGGAAAACAAATTCTCTTTCTAGCCCTTAACGTTATTTTAAAACAAATGGTATCATTATGAGGCTCATATGCTATTTTAACATAAAGAACTGAAACAGCTAACTTCCAACAGTTGTACATTGACCTGGCCTGAAAGCACCTGAACATTGGGGAAAATTGAATTTAGACGCAATGTTCCAACTTCTTGTGATAAGAAACAATTGCATTCTACACATACTTGAACTTTGGAATGAACACTAGTCCAGAAGAATTAGTGACCACACAGAATCCAAAGAAAGAAAACTGTCTGAGCTGAAATTGTACTGTGATCAATGCTCAGTGGCCAAAAGGCTGAAAAGCTGCAAAGTCACATTATATGCTGCTGCATGTTGGTATTCAAAATAAATGACATAAGCACTAATGATTCACCACTCAGAGCTAAAACAGGGGTGCAGAAGTTTCCTGCTTCCAAGAATAATGGTTGACGTGTCAGAGAGAACCTCTGCTGTAACTACTACAGAATTTGAAGTCAGTATGAACTCTTTCAAAAGCATACTCACAAGCTGACAGAAAAGGCATGTATTAAGATGAATCATTCATACTTTTACAAGTCTGATAGCTATTACATAGTGAACCAGGTGATTTATTTCTTTAAGCATTTTGCTGATACCTCTTCTGAAGCTTCTATGCTTTAGCAGAAAATATAAACATATAAAGCTTTCATTTTGGTGGAACAGACCATTTCACAAGGAACACACCAAAATGGAAGTGCTGAACATTTTTTTAAATAAGAAAGAAAAATTTCAGGTACTATAAATATGGTAAATATGGTAGTTGGGAACTGCAAAGGCTTTTTTTCTTTTCTTTTTTTCTTTTTTTTTTATGGTTCATATCTCAAAAGAGGGATTATTTGATGGACATTCATTTCCCATTTGTATCTTCAAGATGGCTAAGCAATTTTTAACATGAAAAAGGGATATTAGGCAAGTGTTCAAAGTTATTTGAGCTACTTTAAAGTGCATTTCAGCAGCTGAAATCCAGAACGCATGCCAGAATCTTATAATGAGATAACATTGCACAAACCAGCAGAAAATACTCTCTGGTTCACTTCTTTGAGATGATATTTCAAAAACAGTACACTGCCTGAAAACAGAGGCTGGTTTTCTTTCTCTCACACCCCAGCAACTGCCTCTGCCACTTTTCTTATTACAGTGGTGATACAAAGTATCTTGGCTGCAGACTGAATTGAGGTTTTTATTACAACTCCGTAGTACACTTATGCAAAGTCACCAATACATTATGTTTTCAATTTTTTTTTCTCTCTGGAGGGACATGATGTTGCAGTTCTATTAATAATCTGTTGGAGAAATTAAGGGCCTAAAGCCAAAGAAAAGATAACCAGTGTTATTACAGTGAAGATTTACGTAACAGCAACATAATGGGTTTTTAGCATGAAATATACACTTTTTAACAGAAAGATGGTGATGTCCTAGGTTAGTGGAGTAGTACATAAGAAATACCTTGCAGCTGCACACAGTGTAATTTCTGTATTAATGGCACTGTCAGACTACTTAAAAACACTTACATAGAAAGAAAGAAAGAAAGAAAGAAAGAAAGAAAGAAAGAAAGAAAGAAAGAAAGGAAGAAAGAAAGGAAGGAAGGAAGGAAG